>RPOG01006526.1:1642-12407 GCA_008086565.1 Thalassoma bifasciatum | reverse complement strand
TTGCTGAGACTAATTGCTTGGTGCTAAACTATGTTCAACTACCTAGACTTCGATGACCTGTGTGTTTTTCAATGCTTTTTGGACATGCATTACGCGTGACAGGTCTCCTTGTGAACAGTGTCAAAACTGGACTTGCACAGATAAATTAAGTGTAATCCAACTCAGAACAGTGAAATTTTAATGCCAGTACGCGGAGGAGTGCAGCTTGGGACACCGGAATGTGTCCCCTAACTGGAAAGCTCATTTTTAAAAATATGGCCAAATCGAGCTTTTCTTCGGCAAGAAAACGCTTGTTTGGCCAATCTTGGAGAAAAAATTGGATTGATGTGTGATTTCAACACAATGTTTCTGAGACTAAATCTTTGATTCTCAAGTATTTGCAAATGCCTATATTTCGTTGACATGTATTTTTTTCAATGCATTTTGGACATGCATTACGCGTGACAGGTCTCCTTGTGAACAGTGTCAAAACTGGACTTGCACAGATAAATTAAGTGTAATCCAGCTCAGAACATTGTTTAAAATTACGGTCATGCGCCTCCTCACGTCGAACCCTGTGGCCTTACACAGACGTATTGACCTTTCGAGAAAAAATTTTCATCCCGGTATAGCTCAAAAAGTGCCGCTTTGTTGGCTTATTTGGCCACTCAAACTTGGATTGATGTGTGATTTCAACACAGTATTGCTGAGACTAATTGCTTGGTGCTAAACTATGTGCAAATGCCTAGATTTCGTTGACATGTGTGTTTTTCAATGCTTTTTGGACATGCATTACGCGTGACAGGTCTCCTTGTGAACAGTGTCAAAACTGGACTTGCACAGATAAATTAAGTGTAATCCAGCTCAGAATATTGAAATTTTAATGCCAGTACGCGGAGGAGTGCAGCTTGGGACACTGGAATGTGTCTGCATAACTGGAAAGCTCTTTTTAAAAAGTAGGGCCATATCGAGTTTTTCACGGCGAAACAACGCTTATTTGGCCACTCAAACTCGGATTGATGTGTGATTTCAACACAGTATTGCTGAGACTAATTGCTTGGTGCTAAACTATGTTCAACTACCTAGACTTCGATGACCTGTGTGTTTTTCAATGCATTTTGGGCATGCATTACGCGTGACAGGTCTCCTTGTGAACAGTGTCAAAACTGGACTTGCACACATAATTTGAATAAAAGTAAGCTAAGAACAGTGAAATTTTAATGCCAGTACACGAGAAAGGGTGCAAATGTGGACACGGGGAAGTGTCTGCATAGCTGGAAAGCTCATTTTTACAAGGATGGCCAAATCGATGTTTTCTCGGCGAGAAAAGGCTTATTTGGCCAGGCTTCGAAAAAAGCTTGGACTGATGTGTGATTTCAACACAGTATTGCTGAGACTAACTCTGTGATTCTTAAGTATTTGCAAATGCCTAGATTTCGTTGACCTGGGTGTTTTTCAGTGCTTTTTGGACATGCATTACGCGTGACAGGTCTCCTTGTGAACAGTGGCAAAACTGGACTTGCACAGATAAATTAAGTGTAATCCAGCTCAGAACATTGAAATTTAAATGCCAGCACGCGGAGGAGTGCAGCTTGGGACACGGGAATGTGTCTGCATAGCTGGAAAGCTCATTTTTAACAGTGTGGCCGCACAAAGGCACAAAAATAGCTTAAAAAAAAAAGTATGGTCAAATCAAGCGCGGTGAAGAAAAGCTTATTTGGCCACTGAAACTTGGATTGATGTGTGATTTCAACACAGTGTTGCTGAGACTAATTGTTTGGTGCTTTACTATGTGCAACTGCCTAGATTTCGTTGACCTATATGTTTTTCAATGCATTTTGGACATGCATTACGCGTGACAGGTCTCCTTGTGAACAGTGTCAAAACTGGACTTGCACAGATAAANTTTTAAAAGTATGGCCGCACAAAGGCCAAAAAATAGCTTAAAAAAAAAAGTATGGTCAAATCAAGCGCGGTGAAGAAAAGCTTATTTGGCCACTGAAACTTGGATTGATGTGTGATTTCAACACAGTGTTGCTGAGACTAATTGTTTGGTGCTTTACTATGTGCAACTGCCTAGATTTCGTTGACCTATATGTTTTTCAATGCATTTTGGACATGCATTACGCGTGACAGGTCTCCTTGTGAACAGTGTCAAAACTGGACTTGCACAGATAAAAACATTGTAATCCAGCTCAGAACAGTACAATTTTAATGCCAGCACGCGGAGGAGTGCAGCTTGGGACACGGGGAAGTGTCTGATTAGCTGGAAAGCTCATTTTTAAAAGTATGCCCAAATCGAGCTTTTCTCATCGAGAAAACGCTTAATTGGCCACTCTTAGAATAAGCTTGGATTGATGTGTGATTTCAACACAGTATTGCTGAGACTAATTGCTTGGTGCTAAACTATGTGCAAATGCCTAGATTTCGTTGACATGTGTGTTTTTCAATGCTTTTTGGACATGCATTACGCGTGACAGGTCTCCTTGTGAACAGTGTCAAAACTGGACTTGCACAGATAAATTAAGTGTAATCCAGCTCAGAACATTGAAATTTTAATGCCAGCACGCGGAGGAGTGCAGCTTGGGACACCGGAATGTGTCTGCATAACTGGAAAGCTCTTTTTTAAAAGTAGGGCCATATCGAGTTTTTCACGGCGAAACAACGCTTATTTGGCCACTCAAACTCGGATTGATGTGTGATTTCAACACAGTATTGCTGAGACTAATTGCTTGGTGCTAAACTATGTTCAACTACCTAGACTTCGATGACCTGTGTGTTTTTCAATGCTTTTTGGACATGCATTACGCGTGACAGGTCTCCTTGTGAACAGTGTCAAAACTGGACTTGCACAGATAAATTAAGTGTAATCCAACTCAGAACAGTGAAATTTTAATGCCAGTACGGGGAGGAGTGCAGCTTGGGACACCGGAATGTGTCCCCTAACTGGAAAGCTCATTTTTAAAAATATGGCCAAATCGAGCTTTTCTTCGGCGAGACAACGCTTGTTTGGCCACCCTTAGAGAAAGCTTGGATTGATGTGTGATTTCAACACAGTGTTTCTGAGACTAATTCTTTGATTCTAAAGTTTTTGCAAATGCCTAGATTTCGTTGACCTGTGTATTTTTCAATGCATTTTGGGCATGCATTACGCGTGACAGGTCTCCTGGTGAACAGTGTCAAAGCTGGACTTGCACAGATAAAAACATTGTTATCCAGCTCAGAACATTACAATTTTAATGCCAGCACGCGGAGGAGTGCAGCTTGGGAGACGAGGAAGTGTCTGCATAACTGGAAAGCTCAATTTTAAAAGTATGGTCAAATCGAGCTTTTCTCAGCGAGCAAACGCTTATTTGGCCACTCTTAGAAGAAAGCTCGGATTGATGTGTGATTTCAACACAGTATTGCTGAGACTAATTTTTTGGTGCTAAACTATATGCAAATGCCTAGATTTCGTTGACCTGTGTGTTTTAAAGTGCTTTGAGGACATGCATTACGCGTGACAGGTCTCCTTGTGACCAGTGTCAAAACTGATTTTGCACAGATAAATACAGTGTAATCCAGCTCAGAACACTGAAATTTTAATGCAAGCACGCGGAGGAGTGCAGCTTGGGACATGGGGAAGTGTCTGATTAGCTGGAAAGCTCATTTTTAAAAGTATGGCCATATCGAGCTTTTCTTGGAGAGATAACGCTTGTTTGGCCTATGAAGCTTGGATTGATGTGTGATTTCAACACAGTGTTGCTGAGACTAATTGTTTGGTGCAAAACTATGTGCAAATGCCTAGATTTCGTTGACCTGTGTGTTTTTCAATGCATTTTGGACATGCATTAGGCTTGACAGGTCTCCTTGTGAACAGTGTCAAAACTGGACTTGCACAGATAAATACAGTGAAATCCAGCTCAGAACATTTAAATTTTAATGCCAGCACGCGGAGGAGTGCAGCTTGGGACACGGGAATGTGTTTGCATAGCTGGAAAGCTCATTTTTAAAAGTATGGCCAATTTGAGTTTTTCTCGGCGAAAAAAACGCTTGTCTGGCCACCCTTAGAGAAAAGCTTGGATTGATGTGTGATAACAACACAATGTTTCTGGAACTAATTCTTTGATTCTTAAGTATTCGCAAATGCCTAGATTTCGTTGACCTGTGTGTTTTTCAGTGCTTTTTGGATATGCATTACGCGTGACAGGTCTCCTTGTGAGCAGTGTCAAAACTGAACTTGCACAGATAAATAAAGTGTAATCCAGCTCAGAACATTGACATTTTAATGCAAGTACGCGGAGGAGTGCAGCTTGGGACACGGGGAAGTGTCTGATTAGCTGGAAAGCTCATTTTTAAAAGTATGGCCATGTCGAGCTTTTCTCGGAGAGACAACGTTTGTTTGGCCAATCAAGCTAGGATTGATGTGCGATTTCAACACAGTGTTGCTGAGACTATTTGTTTTGTGCAAAACTATGTGCAAATGTCTAGATTTCGTTGACCTGTGTGTTTTTCAATGCTTATTGGACATGCATTAGGCTTGACAGGTCTCCATGTGAACAGTGTCAAAACTGGACTTGCACAGATAAATTAAGTTTAATCCAGCTCAGAACATTGAAATTCCAATGCCAGCACGCGGAGGAGTGCAGCTTGGGACACGGGAATATGTCTGCATAGCTGGAAAGCTCATTTTTAAAAGAATGGCCAAATCGAGCTTTTCTTCAGCGAGACAACGCTTGTTTGGCCACCCTTAGAGAAAGCTTGGATTGATGTGTGATTTCAACACAGTGTTTCTGAGACTAAATCTTTGATTCTAAAGTATTTGCAAATGCCTAGATTTCGTTGACCTGTGTGTTTTTCACTGCTTTTTGGACATCCATTACGCGTGACAGGTCTCCTTGTGACCAGTGTCAAAACTGATTTTGCACAGATAAATACAGTGAAATCCAGCTCAGAACATTGAAATTTTAATGCCAGTACGCGGAGGAGTGCAGCTTGGGACACCGGAATGTGTCTGCATAACTGGAAAGCTCTTTTTTAAAAGTATGGCCATATCGAGTTTTTCACGGCGAAACAACGCTTATTTGGCCACTCAAACTTGGATTGATGTGTGATTTCAACACAGTATTGCTGAGACTAAATGCTTGGTGCTAAACTATGTTCAACTACCTAGACTTCGATGACCTGTGTGTTTTTCAATGCTTTTTGGACATGCATTACGCGTGACAGGTCTCCTTGTGAACAGTGTCAAAACTGGACTTGCACAGATAAATTAAGTGTAATCCAACTCAGAACAGTGAAATTTTAATGCCAGTACGCGGAGGAGTGCAGCTTGGGACACCGGAATGTGTCCCCTAACTGGAAAGCTCATTTTTAAAANCTTGGATTGATGTGTGATTTCAACACAGTATTGCTGAGACTAATTGCTTGGTGCTAAACTATGTTCAACTACCTAGACTTCGATGACCTGTGTGTTTTTCAATGCTTTTTGGACATGCATTACGCGTGACAGGTCTCCTTGTGAACAGTGTCAAAACTGGACTTGCACAGATAAATTAAGTGTAATCCAACTCAGAACAGTGAAATTTTAATGCCAGTACGCGGAGGAGTGCAGCTTGGGACACCGGAATGTGTCCCCTAACTGGAAAGCTCATTTTTAAAAGTATGGCCAAATCGAGCTTTTCTTCGGCGAGAAAACGCTTGTTTGGCCAATCTTGGAGAAAAAATTGGATTGATGTGTGATTTCAACACAATGTTTCTGAGACTAAATCTTTGATTCTAAAGTATTTGCAAATGCCTATATTTCGTTGACCTGTGTGTTTTTCAATGCATTTTGGACATGCATTACGCGTGACAGGTCTCCTTGTGAACAGTGTCAAAACTGGACTTGCACACATAATTTGAATGAAAGTAAGCTAAGAACAGTGAAATTTTAATGCCAGCACGAGAATGGGTGCATATCTGGACACGGGGAAGTGTCTGCATAGCTGGAAAGCTCATTTTTACAAGGATGGCCAAATCGATGTTTTCTCGGCGAGGAAAAGGCTTATTTGGCCAGGCTTCGAAAAAAGCTTGGACTGATGTGTGATTCAACACAGTATTGCTGAGACTAACTCTGTGATTCTTAAGTATTTGCAAATGCCTATATTTCGTTGACCTGTGTGTTTTTCAGTGCTTTTTGGACATGCATTACGCGTGACAGGTCTCCTTATGAACAGTGGCAAAACTGGACTTGCACAGATACATAAAGTGTAATTCAGCTCAGAACAGTGAAATTTTGATGCCAGCACCCGGGCGAGTGCAGCTTGGGACACGGGAATGTGTCTGCATAACTGGAAATCTCACTTTTAAAAGTATGGCCGCACAAAGGCCAAAAAATAGCTTAAAAAAAAAAGTATGGTCAAATCAAGCGCGGTGAAGAAAAGCTTATTTGGCCACTGAAACTTGGATTGATGTGTGATTTCAACACAGTGTTGCTGAGACTAATTGTTTGGTGCTTTACTATGTGCAACTGCCTAGATTTCGTTGACCTATGTGTTTTTCAATGCATTTTGGACATGCATTACGCGTGACAGGTCTCCTTTTGAACAGTGTCAAAACTGGACTTGCACAGATAAAAACATTGTAATCCAGCTCAGAACAGTACAATTTTAATGCCAGCACGCGGAGGAGTGCAGCTTGGGACATGGGGAAGTGTCTGCATAGCTGGAAAGCTCAATTTTATAAGTATGCCCAAATCGAGCTTTTCTCATCGAGAAAACGCTTATTTGGCCACTCTTAAATTAAGCTTGGATTGATGTGTGATTTCAACACAGTATTGCTGAGACTAATTGCTTGGTGCTAAACTATGTGCAACTACCTAGATTTCGTTGACCTGTGTGTTTTTCAATGCTTTTTGGACATGCATTACGCGTGACAGGTCTCCCTGTGAACAGTGTCAAAACTGGACTTGCACAGATAAATTAAGTGTAATCCAGCTCAGAAAAGAACAATTTTAATGCCAGCATGCGGAGGAGTGCAGCTTGGGACACCGGAATGTGTCCCCTAACTGGAAAGCTCATTTTTAAAAGTATGGCCAAATCGAGCTTTTCTTCGTCGAGAAAACGCTTGTTTGGCCACTTTTGGAGAAAAGCTTGGATTGATGTGTGATTTCAGCACAATGTTTCTGAGACTTAATCTTTGATTCTAAAGTATTTGCAAATGCCTATATTTCGTTGACCTGTGTGTTTTTCAGTGCTTTTTGGACATGCATTACGCGTGACAGGTCTCCTTGTGAACAGTGTCAAAACTGGACTTGCACACATAATTTGAATGAAAGTAAGCTAAGAACATTGAAATTTTAATGCCAGCACGAGAAAGGGTGCAAATGTGGACACGGGGAAGTGTCTGCATAGCTGAAAGCTCATTTATACAAGTATGCCCAAATCGAGCTTTTCTCATCGAGAAAACGCTTATTTGGCCACTCTTAGAATAAGCTTGGATTGATGTGTGAGCTCAACACAGTATTGCTGAGACTCACTCTTTGGTGCTAAACTATGTGCAAATGCCTAGATTTCGTTGACCTGTGTGTTTTTCAGTGCTTTTTGGACATGCATTACGCGTGACAGGTCTGCTTGTGAACAGTGTCAAAACTGGACTTGCACAGATAAATTAAGTGTAATCCAGCTCAGAACATTGAAATTTAAATGCCAGCACGCGGAGGAGAGCAGCTTGGGACACGGGAATGTGTCTGCATAGCTGGAAAGCTCATTTTTAACAGTGTGGCCGCACAAAGGCACAAAAATAGCTTAAAAAAAAAAAGTATGGCCAAATCAAGCGCGGCGAGGAAAAGCTTTATTGGCCACTGAAACTTGGATTGATGTGTGATTTCAACACAGTATTTCTGAGAATAATTGTTTTGTGCGAAACTATGTGCAACTGCCTTGATTTCGTTGACCTGTGTGTTTTTCAATGCATATTCGACATGCAATACGCGTGACAGGTCTCCTTGTGAACAGTGTCAAAACTGGACTTGCACAGATAAAAACATTGTAATCCAGCTCAGAACAGTGAAATTTTAATGCCAGCACGAGAAGGAGTGCAAATGTGTACACGGGGAAGTGTCTGCATAGTTGGAAAGCTCATTTTTAAAAGTATGGCCAAATCGAGCTTTTCTAATCGAGAAAACGCTAATTTGGCCACTCTTAGAAAAAAGCTCGGATTGATGTGTGATTTCAACACAGTATTGCTGAGACTTACTCTTTGGTGCTTAACTATATGCAAATGCCTAGATTTCGTTGACCTGTGTGTTTTTCAGTGCTTTTTGGACACGCATTACGCGTGACAGGTCTCCTTGTGAACAGTGTCAAAACTGATTTTGCACAAATAAATAAAGTGTAATCCAGCTCAGAACATTGAAATTTAAATGCAAGCACGCGGAGGAGTGCAGCTTGGGACACCGGGGAAGTGTCTGCATAACTGGAAAGCTCTTTTTTAAAAGTATGGCCATATCGAGTTTTTCACGGCGAAACAACGCTTATTTGGCCACTCAAGCTTGGATTGATGTGTGATTTCAACACAGTATTGCTGGAGCAAATTGCTTGGTGCTAAACCATGTGCAACTACCTAGACTTCGATGACCTGTGTGTTTTTCAATGCTTTTTGGACATGCATTACGCGTGACAGGTCTCCTTGTGAACAGTGTCAAAACTGGACTTGCACAGATAAATTAAGTGTAATCCAGCTCAGAACAGTGAAATTTTAATGCCAGTACGCGGAGGAGTGCAGCTTGGGACACCGGAATGTGTCCCCTAACTGGAAAGCTCATTTTTAAAAGTATGGCCAAATCGAGCTTTTCTCCGGCGAAAAAAAACGATTGTTTGGCCACTCTTGGAGAAAAGCTTGGATTGATGTGTGATTTCAACACAGTATTGCTGAGACTAAATCTTTGATTTTAAAGTATTTGCAAATGCCTTTATTTCGTTGACCTGTGTGTTTTTCAGTGCTTTTTGGACATGCATTACGCGTGACAGGTCTCCTTGTGAACAGTGTCAAAACTGGACTTGCACACATAATTTGAATGAAAGTAAGCTAAGAACAGTGAAATTTAATGCCAGCACGAGAAGGAGTGCAAATGTGGACACGGGGAAGTGTCTGCATAGCTGGAAAGCTCATTTTTACAAGGATGGCCAAATCGATGTTTTCTCGGCGAGAAAAGGCTTATTGGCCAGGCTTCGAAAAAAGCCTGGACTGATGTGTGATTTCAACACAGTATTACTGAGACTAACTCTGTGATTCTAAAGTATTTGCAATTGCCTAGATTTCATTGACCTGTGTGTTTTTCAGTGCTTTTTGGATATGCATTACGCGTGACAGGTCTCCTTGTGAACAGTGTCAAAACTGGACTTGCACAGATAACTTAAGTGTAATCCAGCTCAGAACGGTGAAATTTTAATGCCAGCACGCGGACGAGTGCAGCTTGGGAAACGGGAATGTGTCTGCATAACTGGAAATCTCATTTTTAAAAGTATGGCCGCAAAAAGGCAAAAAAATAGCTTAAAAAAAATGTATGGTCAAATCAAGCGCGTCGAAGAAAAGCTTATTTGGCCACTCTTAGAATAAGCTTGGATTGATGTGTGAGTTCAACACAGTATTGCTGAGACTAACTCTTTGGTGCTAAACTATATGCATATGCCTAGATTTCGTTGACCTGTGTGTTTTTCAGTGCTTTTTGGACATGCATTACGCGTGACAGGTCTCCTTGTGAACAGTGTCAAAACTGGACTTGCACAGATAAATAAAGTGTAATCCAGCTCAGAACAGTGAAATTTTAATGCCAGTACGCGGAGGAGTGCAGCTTGGGACACGGGAATGTGTCTGCATAGCTGGAAAGCTCAATTTTGAAAGTACTGCCCAAATCGAGCTTTTCTTCGGCGAGACAACGCTTGTTTGGCCATTCAAGCTTGGACCGATGTGTGATTTCAACACAGTATTGCTGAGACTAATTGTTTGGTGGTAAACTATGTTCAACTACCCAGATTTCGTTGACCTGTGTGTTTTTCAGTGCTTTTTGGACATGCATTACGCGCGACAGGTCTCCTTGTGAACAGTGTCAAAACTGGACTTGAACAGATAAAAACATTGTAATCCAGCTCAGAACATTGAAATTTTAATGCCAGCACGCGGAGGAGTGCAGCTTGTGACACGGGAAAGTGTCTGCATAGCTGTAAAGCTCAATTTTAAAAGTATGCCCGAATCGAGCTTTTCTCAGCTTGGATTGATGTGTGATTTCANTACAAATTCACTGCAATGCTGTGCAGTGGCGGCTGGTGAAAAATGTTTTTGGTGGCCACACTCAGTTTTTAACCAAGACCAAGGAGATGGATGTGGACTTCAGAAGGAACAAGCCCCACCCCCAACCTATTGCCATCAGGGGGGTCGACGTGGAGATGGCGAAGACCCATGGGTACCTGGGGCTACAGTTGGATGATAGGCTGGACTGGTCTTCAAACTACCTATGGTAGACGTCCTTCCCTGTCTCGGCAGACATGAAGGACTCCTTCGACCCCAGGAAGTTGTAGACATCTTTCGACGACGTCTACAAAATGGTCAGACACCACCGGTCTATCCTCTTTTATGCTGTGGTGTGCTGTGGAGGAAGCAGCAAGAAGAGGGATGCAGTACGACTGGACAGACTGAGTAAGGCTGGCTCTGTGGTCAGAGCAGAGCTGGACTCTCTTGTCATGGTGACAGAGAGAAAGACCCTAAAAAGAAAGCCATCATGGACAACACCCACCATCCCCTGCATCGCACTATCCCTAGACGGAGA
>RPOG01006525.1:0-23320 GCA_008086565.1 Thalassoma bifasciatum | reverse complement strand
GATCACGCCCATATGATGATTTCTCTGTCAATAAAGAGCTGAACAACGGGGAAGTCGGCGGAGCTGATGGGAGTCAGGGTGCTGGATGCACCTCTGATCAGACTTCCCTTTTACAAATGCATTAACTAAGAATCTGTGCCTTGGAGCTTCTTTCGACACCCACAGCAGCTGATAGCAAGTTAGGTGCTTAGACCTAACACCCTGTGATGATATATAAAACAGCAGAGAAAGTTTTTCTGGAACATAAACAGTTAGTTTGATCCTGTCTGATCCAGTTTACCTGAGGCCGGTTTGATGTGCAGTTTTGTTGTATGTAGATTGGAAAGGTTGGATTAACTCTCTCTCTCTGGATAATGCAGAGTGAAGGTGCTGCATTGTCTCCGATGACTGGTGCCTTGCTCAGGGGCACAGCAGCATGGACAAGCAACCCTCCCATTGTCAAGCCAAATGGACTGAGCTTCTGCCAACCCCTGGTGTTTTCTTTCTTTCGTGTTGTGACACCTGTTCAGTGACCTCGTTGTCATTGACTGGATTACCAATGTGCTGCTATCTGACACTGATCATCACTTGTTTGTTTCCTTCTTCCTGACCTTTAAACATCCCTGCGCCACCAGAATCTCTGCTGTTGAAGAGTAGTGTAAAATATTCGTTATCTCCTTGAAGTTTGTTTCTGTAATATCATATTTTTGGATGACCAACAGCTGCACAAAGTTTGAACTTTCTCCCAACCAGGAAATCTAAACATCAGGAAGCCTTAAATTCTCAGTTTACTGAGTCATCTTTAAGGTTAATACACACGAAGCCTCCTGTTTTTGTAGCTGACAGGCTGGTTTTTATGTTTAAAGAGTTTGACACCATCACAGACTGGATCTGCTCAGAGGATGAAAGTGAAACACTTTTATTTCAACATGAACAGACGTCACATCTGTCTTTAAAGCCAGCAGACCCCCTCTCCTGCAAAGAACTGTTTTCCTCTTCATCCCTTCAGACCTCTGACGTTATTTTCATCATACTTTGGTGTTTCAAACAGTTCAGATCCCAACAAGTGCGTTTTCAACACAGCATAAAACCAACCACCATGATAAGTATCATAATTCACATATTTCATTCCTCTTTTTTATGATTATTTGCAAAACTCCCGGATGGCCGAGCTTCTCACCCTCTCTCTAAGGGAGAGCCCAGCCACCCTGCGGAGGAAGCTCATTTCGGACGCTTGTACCCGCGATCTTGTTCTTTCGGTCACCACCCAGAGCTCATGACCATAGGTGAGGGTAGGAACGAAGATCGACTGGTAAACAAAGCTTTGCCTTTCGGCTCAGCTCCCTCTTCACCACAATGGACCGGTGCAGAGTCCGCATTACTGCAGACGCCGCACCGATCCACCTGTTGATCTCTCGCTCCATCCTTCCCTCACTCGTGAACAAGACCCCGAGGCACTTAAACTCCTCCACTTGGGGCAGGATCTCATCCCCAACCTGGAGAGGGCACTCCACCCTTTTCCGGTTGAAGACCATGGACTCAGATTTGGAGGTGCTGATTCTCATCCCAGCCGCTTCACACTCGCCTGCGGACCGATCCAGTGAGAGTTGAAGGCCATGGCCTGATGAAGCCAACAGGACCACATCATCTGCAAAAAGCAGTGACCCAATCCAGAGGTCACCAAACCGGACCCCCTCGACACCCTGGCTGCGCCTAGAAATTCTGTCCATAAAGGTTATGAACAGAACCGGTGACAAATTGCAGCCCTGGTGGAGTTCAACCCTCACTGGAAACGAGTCCGACTTACTGCCGGCAATGCGGACCAAACTCTGGCACCGGTCGTACAGGGAACGGATCGCCTGTGACAAGGGGTCCGACACCCCGTACTCCTGGGGAACCCCCCACAGGACTCTTCGAGGGACACGGTCGAATGCCTTCTCCAAGTCCACAAAACACATGTGGACTGGTTGGGCAAACTCCCATGCACCCTCGAGGACCCTGCTGAGGGTATAGAGTTGGTCCACTGTTCCACAGCCAGGAAAAAAACCACATTGCTCCTCCTGAATCTGAGGTTCAACTATATGACGGATCCTCCTCTCCAGTACTCCTGAATAGACCTTACCAGGGAGGCTGAGGAGTGTGATCCCCCTGTAGTTGAAACACCCTCCGGTCCCCCTTCTTAAAAAGAGGGACCACCACCCCGGTCTGCCAGTCCAGAGGCACTGCCCCCGATGTCCACTCGATGTTGCAGAGTCTTGTCAACCAAGACAGCCCCACAACATCCAGAGCCTTGACAGATCCAAAACAATGTTCCTACTCTGCACAGGCTCTGAGGTCAGTCAGATGATGCTGTTTAGTGATGAAGATAACATACCAAATCCTCTTTGTCTGGAAATAATCCAAAAAATGCAGTGGAGAGACTTAGACAGAAAAAGAAAACCTTAAAGTGTGATTTTGAGATGGCTCCATGAGTACGACAACATTTCAGTTTAATTCCAGTCTCTTTGTTTACACGTCAGCGGCTCATCAGGACCTTCACTAAACCACTCATGTGGTTGAGTTTGCACAGAAGAAAGAAGAATACATAGAGTTAGTAAGACAGAAAAGTAACTGGGAATGAGTAAATCAAAGATTCTACATTACAAAAGGTCTAAAAAAGGTTTATACAATATAAAAGCACAAATACAAAAAGAGAAAATATCTCTGACACAGACTAAATGATATATTCTGATTTTGAGAAAAAAACTTGTCAGATCCCTCTGACAGGACTTTGTTTACTCGTCAGAAGCTTGTACTTACTTTCTGCATCTGCAGTGAATCACACTCTCTCAAAGAGAGAGATATTTAATGGTTAGTAAGACAGACAGAAACTCTTTGAATGATATCACACATTAACATCTGTTTCTACATGAGGACTCAACACATCAGTGAAACATGCATGAAGAAACTACTGTTTCAGAGAATCAGAGAAGCGTTTGTCATTTTTCAGCTCATAAACATCATTCATCCATCTTTTATAACAGTCCCCCATTTGAAGGCTCTTTAAACTCAAAGTTAGGATCATTTAAACTGATAAAAACACGTTAGAAAAGTATTTTGAGTTACAAAATGTGTATTACTCTGACTCTCTTTCATTACAGAGACTCCTGGGAAAACATACATTAGTTTAGCTCCTTTCACAGTGTTTCTACGGTTCAGATTTCAGAAAATTGAGCTGAAAGATAATAACAATAACACCAATCATTTTTGGCACATAAAAAGAGAGAAGCAGAGTCTACAACAGCTGGAAACCACAAGCAGCAGACTATTTCCATATAGAATCAGTGAATCCTCCAGATCAGGTATCAGAGGTGAGTCCATAGAAGAGAAGAGAAGTTTGTTTGTTTGTGAAAGAAATTCTGGAATTCCGGAGCTCTAAGGTGACCGCGGCCTCTGTTGCTATGGAAACAATGACTTCTCCTGGTCATACAAGATAAACAGGTACATCCACTTTTAGGGAAAATAAATATTTTAATTCTTTATTATTTTTTTTATCCTTGGTGAAACTTCAACTCTGAATGGCAATAAAGTTTTTTTCATCAGAAAAAAAAAAAAAAAAAAAATGAAATCATTTTGTTTCCAAACTATACAGGTGTATTCCAAATAAAACGGGAACAAATCTCAATATTTGACACTTCAGCAGTGGTTCCTCCATCTCTACCTTTGAAAATATATCAGCCTTTAACATTGACTAATACTTAGCTGTAATTTTGTGAGAAATGTTGGAAATACCATTTAAAGTGATCAAAACCAAACCAATGTGTGCAGAAGTGTAACAATCAATTTACTCAACAAAACACTTATAAAAAAAAATTCAAAGTCACATATTTGTAAAAAATAAATAAAAAAAGAATTAAATAAATAAATAAATAACTGTATTGTGAATTTCTTATCCTCCAGATACACACTCCTCTCACATTCTTCAGCACACAGGTCATACAAACAGTTGAAATAAGAGGTGTCACTTTAAACGGACTAAAAGCTTGCCAGTGTTTGTTTTCTGAGATGAACTCATTCAGGGAAACATACAACATTATTTACTCTGTTTCGGCCATGTTTCAGCACTTTAAGCACAATAAGCAGCCTGAACTCACCTTAAAAACAATATGATGAGGCTTTCAGACAGGGACTTAGCATGTTTTACATTAGAAGGCTTGCTGTTTTTGTCATAGAATAAATAAATAAATAAATAAAATACAACTGTATATACATGCACATTGAGTCTGTCTCTGTCTCTTATCTCAAACTGTGACCTCTGATCTTCTAGGTCATCATTTCTACTTTGTGTTGCTCATCTCTGATTTTATTCTGTTTTTTTCATTCTTCATTGTTAAGCCTGTTCCTGAGGTACTTTTTTTTCTCTACCAGTTCTATTTCTGGCTCTCTAGTTGCTGATTTTACCTTTTCGGTGTGACATTAATGCTCACTTGTAAAAAAGAAAGATTGTTCCTGCTGGTGTGCGGGATGTGAGTTAGAGCCGACCCAGGGGAGGGAGAAGAGGAGGAAGAAATGGGTCACTAGGAGGGAGAGCAAAGTGCACAGATGAGAGGGAGGGAGTAGAGGAGGAAGTGGAAAGGTGCTGGTGTAACTGGAGGGGAAGTAAAGAGGGAAAAGAGAGAGAAGGAAGAAGCAGTGAGATCCTCCGCTGAGACTCTCAGAACCAGAGGATGTTTGTGTCTGATCCAGAGTTGTGTCTCATTTCTCCTCCACTGACCTCCAGCTGATGAAGGGCACATGATGGTGATGCAGAGAGGAGCAGGGGTGAAGCAGGGCTGTGGTCTGAGAGTGTCTGCTCTCAGGAGGAAGCTGCTCTTCACCAGGGACAGGTGAGTCTCTCTGCTTTACCTCTGCATCCACAGACACAACCTAAAACAGACAAAAGCCACTCTTTACACAAAACTGTATTCTTCTAATGTAGAGGAGCTTTAATGCCACTTTAACATGTAATGTTTTGGTAAATGTTTTTTTTTTAGCCCTATATTGCTAAACATATAATTTTGGATACATGAGTTTCAAGATCTACAGTACAGGCCAAAAGTTTAGACACACCTTTTCATTTAATGCGTTTTCTTTATTTTCATGACTATTTACATTGTAGATTCTCACTGAAGGCATCAACACTATGAATGAACACATGTGGAGTTATGTACTTAACAAAAACAACTAAAAACGCGTTTTTTATTGTAGTTTCTTTAAAATAACCACCCTTTACTCTGAGTACTGCTTTGTACACTTTTGACATTTTTCAAGAGGTCGTCACCTGAAATGGTTTTCTCTTCACAGCTGTGCCTTATCAGGGTTAATTAGTGGAATTTCTGGCTTTATCAATGGGGTTGGGACCATCAGTTGTGTTGTGCAGAAGTCAGGTTAATCCACAGCCAACAGCCTTATTAGACAACTGTTAAAATTCATATTGTGGCAAGAACCAATCAGCTAACTGAAGAAAAACAAGTGGCCATCATTACTTTAAGAAATGAAGGTCAGTCAGTCCGGTGAATGGTAATAATAAATAAAATAAAGAAAACGCATTGAATGAGAAGGTGTGTCCAAACTTTTGGCCTGTACTGTGTATTTCATCAACATCAACAAAAAATAGTTTCTTGTTAAAAATATTTTTGTAAAAAGCATGTATCCTACCACCTTGAGGATTGTCACATCACCACAGTCAGTTGAAGTTTTGGTCTCATGAAATAATTCACTCACACATTTTCAGGAAACTCATTGCTGATTTTCAAGAAGTTGCATTAAGAATAACATCTCAATAGTTACTCATTAAAAAAACTGTTTTCTGCATCAAATAAATGCATATTTACCAAAAAACTGTCCTAAAATAATTGTCAATGATGAAACAAGAATCATATCAAAACTGAAATGATAAAGCAATAATTTTGTGGATTTTGTTAAAAGGGTTAATAAACATCTAAACTACATAAAATTGGAATTAAATGATTTTTTTAAATTATTTTTTGATGGATCAGACATTACAGGGTTAGACTGTTTAAACTTGTTTAAACTTTTGTATTTATTGCATACATGTTTTTATTCTTAGGGAATCAGTGAGTGCTGGAGTGAAATGATTCTCTTAAAAGATGGAGAAAAGATGGAGGGAAGGAACGGTGTCCACTGAAGAACTCTTTTGTCTGGGCCTTTCATTGATCTGAGGATGAATGACGAAGATGAGCTTTGTGTTTTATTGTTTCTCTGTAATGTAAGCACTGTTCTCTCTCTCTCTCTCTCTCTCTCTCTCTCTCTCTCTCTCTCTCTCTCTCTCTGTAGGGCTGGAAGCAGCAGAGCACAGCTGAGGTGAGAAACATTCATCAGGACCTTCCTGCTGATGAGGCACTGAGATGAAATGAGCCTGTATTTGCTCCTCTGAGACTCGGAGGTGAAAGTGTTTTTGTTGAGTTTGTGGTATTTTCCTCACTCCAGGTGCATGTTCACTTTTAGCCACCTGAGCCACTGTACCAAACTGTCTGATATCAGGAGAAAGCTGCCAGCTGTTTTCAAACCACCCATCAAAGGTGTGATAGTGATATTCACGCCCCTGTGACGTCTCTGCTCGTGGAGATGTTGCACAGACTGGATCCCTGTGAGATGGTCGAGCAGGAGGGAGGCACAGCAGTGTGTGTTTTTAAATATCTGAGGGGCTGTGTGCACCGCAACGGTATTAGGATAAAACACAAAAGTATTGTTGCGTTTCAGCCTCCCATTTACACAGGAACTCAGTTTCAGCCGACCACAAACACAGACTTCTGAAAACACCCACCAGAGTGAAAAGCTTAAGAATAAACTCCAGACGATCAGCTCACCTCTTCTTCAGCCTCTAAACAGGTGTTGTGTGTACAGCTCCTACAGTCATATCTCCATCTACAGGCCTGGCATGTGTACTACAGCTTTTCAGTCCCTCAGCCTTTTTATGTAAATGCAGATTTTTGTCAGTGCTTTCTTTGCATTTTAGGGTGAAACACTGTGAAACATTGTTGTGTAAACGGGGCTTGAGTGTGTGCGCAGATTTCTGAGAGTTTGACATCATGGTGCACTGTTGTGGGATCTGCAATTAGCATAAAAGTAGGTAAATTTATGTCATTCAGATTATTTCTGTTCTGTCATTTCGTATTCTGACAATGTTTACATGTTAATAAATTGTAAACATGGGGCTGAATTTATAAGGAACATGCATCTGTGGAGGAGCAGATGATCGAAGGCAAGCGTTCTCGTCTTAGAGGGAAGAGTTTTAGCCCCAGTCTGAGGAGATATGGTGCAGCAGAGTCTCATCTCATTCTTCATTGAACCTGCCTCCAATGATGACAAGCCTTGTTCCACCAGTGAGGGGGACACTGTCCACAGAGCAGCCTGCAGCTCCTCAGTGCTGACAGAGCCAGAAAACTTCTTTTCTTGTGTCGTTCTCTTGGGACGCCCACTCTGCAGCCTGTGTCTGACATCCCTTGTTATATGGAGCTTGGCCTTCACTTTGGGGATGGGACTAAGAGACAGACAAGATAATACCTGTGATTCATCTCTCAAGAGGAAATGTACAAAAATTACAGTAAGAAGACAGTAAATTATGTTAAGAATATAACCTATTGCACATTCGGGGATCAATGTTTCAGCATTAAAAGGAGTGAAAGTGTTGCTGGTCGTTAAAAAGTCCGTCCACAGATCGAATAAGAAACTGCGGGTGAAGAAGCCTGACTTTGAGCAAGCTTTCCAGTGGAGTGCAAGAGTCCTCTGAAAGGGTTGAGACCATTGCCCATCAGAGACGACGGCTTGGCCATTATTCTCCTGTCAGCCTCTACAGGCTCCAGAGGGTCCAGAGGGTCCATAGGACAGCCCAGGACCGAGCGTGACCTCTTCACCAGCCTGTTAAGTCTCTTCCTGTCCACAGCAGACTGTTCCTAAGAAGATCGCTGATGCCACCACAGAGCTGAGGGAGGTGAAGTGTCCCCTCCACACCAAAAGACCTGTGTCTCCTGGACAGAAAGAGTTGCCCTGTTCCTTCTTACAAAAAGCAATTGAATCATCAGACCAGCCCAGTTTTTTCGGTAATGTGAACACACCTGTAAGACTTTACAATTTCGCTGTCCATTCCCTGGATGTTAACTGGTATGGAAGAATCCAGCTTGTTTGGTCAAAAGTCCACCGCCAGCTCCTTGATCTACCCTGTTGAGCTGAAGGTGGCTCCTCTGGCACCAAACCATCATGTCCTGGGTCAGTTCTCTGCACTTCCCGTCGACTTCCAGTATTTCCCATGGGCAATGAGGCTAACAGAGGCAGAACTCTTCTGTGTGGCAAGCAAAGTCTGCATTGTAGAGGGTGAACAGTGCACCCTGGCTCACACAAATAACACTGCAGCTTGCATGGGCTTTATCTAGATCAGTCAAACGTGGCATGCTCATTCTTAGACACATAACAGGGCACAGGCACATAGGTGCCGACAATCAGGCACTTCAACCTTGAAAACATCCTCAAGAACTACAGGGTTCCTATTATTTGTCTATGTTTGAGCTAAAGACGCTAGTCAATGATACGATGCACTTCGCCTGTTAGCATGGAGGAGATTCAACCTATGTAGGTTTTAATCATGCTTATTGCTTTGTGGATGGATTTGATCAAAATTGAAAGGACACAAGTGCAAGAGGCAACAGTGAAATAGGGTCATTCAGGAAATTCCACTTTTATGTCAGCTGAAATGCTGTTTCTGAGAGATGAAATGCAACAATAGTTTTGTGTTTCCCCCTAAAACTGTTGTCATGTAAACAGCCTCCAAACCAAGTCCATCACAGCTGGGGTGAGCTTACTGTGGATGTAGGGGGCTGGTAGTTCTGAGGAGAAGTTTCTATACTCAATAAGTAGCTATAATTGGCGAGCCAGCCAGGAGAGTAGCATCAAAACCAAAAATCTGGTTGTTTAATGCTAAAAGAAGGTCAAGAATACCATTGTTTGGGAGGTACTCAAGTTACGTAAACAAGCCAGTCACTGCTGGGGGTCATTTTATTGTGGACACGGGGAGGGGAAATAAAACCACTGAGGCTTTTCCACCAGTCAGAAACACTCAGCTTGCAGGTTCCACTTCCAAAAGTTCTTGGACCACAGGTAAGCCAGCCTTTCTCAGGGGGACATTCATTACCCATGAACTAAATCTAGAACCTTATTCCTGTGAGAAAAAAGCGCAAAGTTCAAGGTCAGAAACTCAGGTCTAAAACATTCTGATGTGTGTGGGGCAGCCACAGAGTTGATCCAGATCAGCATCCTCTTTGTGTCACAATAAACAGTGGGAGTCACCTTATATTATAGCTGTTCCCTGTGGTGAACACTATTGTGTGTTAGTGTGTGTGTGTTGGGGAGGGCAGCCTGTGAATCATCCTGCAGAAAAAATAAAGGGGGCAGTAAGGCAGCATGCAGCACTGGCCTCTGCTGCTGTCTGTTTGAGACCAACCCCTCCCCTCAGGTCTCTTTGGACTCCTCCTCCTCCTCCTCCTCAGCTCTGCCTGGCTCTCTCCTCCTCTGCTGCTGCTCTGAATGAGAGGATGAGTGGAGCAGGTAGAGTCTGATGCTGCAGACCGAGCTCTTCTATGGCGGCCAGGTTGGTGTGTTTCTCTGTGTTTCTGTCTTTGTGTGTCACTGATGGAGGAAGTGTGTCCTGCACTCTCCCCCCTCCCCTCCTCTGTGTGTGTGTGTTTTGTGTGTGTGTGTGCTACATCAGATGTGACTGCTGGGTCAGTGTGAGAGAGCAACCTGTGTACAGTAGGATGCTGTGATTCTGCGTTGCACATGATTCGCTGTCACGGTCAGTGGACACTCATGACATCAGATCCACTCCATGTGCTCCCTGCCTGCTGTTTCCACCTGAAGTATCCGTAGGTGTGAGGACGGTGCTGATGGTGCTGATGGTGCAGAGAGGCTGACCTCTGCAGCAGTGCAGGCAGCGCGTGCATACAGCTCCTCTGTGTGGAGTTGTGGCGTCATGGATGTAAAATGTAAAGATCTTAGACGAGTCCAGAGCTGAGGAACAGGAGACTGATCTGAAGATGAGGTTCATTCACAGTGTGGACAAATAAAATCACTACTGAGGTATTTTTAGCTCCGAATCAAGACTGGAAAAAACAAAAAAGTGGAAGATTTGTTTGAATGAACAGTTACCACAAATAAGTAAATGAGGAGCTCTCTCATGTATCCCTGAGTGATGTATCAATTAAGAAATTAAACCTTATGGTCTCTTGCTGCACTCATATAACAAAAATACTAAAAAAAAAAAAATGCTGAGTTTGGGTCAAGATTTTAACCCTACGAAGCAGAAATGATGAAAGCATGTGTCAAGATTTTTCCCCTTGGGGTTTTATTCTTTTTAGATCATAAAATGTGTGTTTTCTTTTTAAACACTTGATTTCATCACAGTGTTACAGACATACTCACACTAGTGAACAACATGCACCTGAGAATTACATCAAACAGCATGAACTTCATTTAAAATTGAAGTAAACTGTTTGTTTGTTTGTTTTTTTGCCATTCTGTGACACAGTATTGCTTTTTGTACATTGCAAAACATTTTCAAGCATTTTTAACTTTGTACATTCCATAGCTGATAAGCTTTCCAACCCTCTATTGATGGGCTGTAACTTTCTGAGAAGTCAAATATTCGGGAAAAAAAAAGTATTGACAACATTTTTTTTTTCATGCATTGAGAAGAGTGAAAAACGGTAAAGGAAAAATCCTTGTCACAGCCTGATGTGCAGCTCCATCATAGGAAACAACTTTTATATAGCTGTCTACTACAGTGGACAACGCTCTGTGGTAGACAAAGGTGGTACAGATTTTAACTAAAGCTCTAGTGATGGTTGATGCAGTGATATGAAAGAACTGCCTCAGAAAAACTGGTTGTCATGTAACATTTTCAACATGAATGCTTCACCTAAAGAAGCAGGTTCACACAGTCCACATTCGTTTTTATTAATCTATTTATTTAACCTTTGCTTAAACACTATTTGTCTGTTCATTATCCACAATTTATGATAAAATTATCAGCCACAAAATTTGTTATTTCTAGCATCTAAATGCCCTTTCTCAGTATCTGAGGTCAGGTTGGATTTTTGAAGTAGAACATGAAAATATTTGCAGCATGAAGATTTAAAGTGTCTTTGATTACACAACACCAGCAAAGTTTAGCAATGAGAGCTGAGCCGACCAAATGAGAAGTTAGATCTGTCCTTTTTCTCTGCCCGAACAAGTATCTAGACTGTTTGATAGAAAATGGAGGTCAGAGCTGAAGAAAGCTAAACAGGAGAGAGATAAAGCACAGGCTAAAGGCTAAAACAGTGGTTGAGCTGTCTGTGGTAGTGTTCATTGAAACCCACATGCAGCAGTTTTTCTCCAGTGATCTGTTCAAACCTGAAAGTCTATCAATAAAATGAAGAACCAGGTTACATTTTCTCTGCTTGGTGAGGTTAGAGTTGGTAGATGAGCACTGGTAGGACATACACACTGTTACACATTACAGACATGTCTCAGAGCACCAGGCTGTGAGTAGCACCAAACAGTCTACTCACCTTGAGGACTCTAAACTACAAACTGAGTTTACAAAGTTGGAATTTTAAAACAATAACTCTACACAACAATAAATAAATAATTTTACTCATGGCTTTGCATCCTGGGAAAAAAGTTGTCTTGAACAAAGAAAAGTGGAGTTAGGAAGAGAATCCGCTCTTCGAAACAAAAACACACCTTGGTTAGAGTCACGTCCTTATGACGGTAAGTGACGGGGTTCATGATGGTCCTCACAGGGTCTTCAGAAAGTAATTCATTGAGAAGAATTTCTTATTTGTTTAATGGAAAAAGGGCACATAGACTCTTCAAGGCAGGGGAATAGAGGTTAAAGTCATGAAGCTCATGCTCCAACACAAATAACTGCCTGTTATATCCTGGAAATATACCTGAAAGTTCCTCTTTGGTTAGTGCGCTGCAAGCACATCAACAGTTGGTTTGACGCCTTTGAGCTCATCACCACGACCTGTGTTCAGAAAAGCGGAGAAAATACACGGATCAAAATACTTTTGTGCTTTTTATGAATCTAAGCGAAGACTTCAGACTCTTGTTGGTGTCTTTTCCAGCACTGCCACTCACCTGGACCGGAGCACTCCTGCCTGCTCACCTGTCCTGAGGAAGCGGTCCCGTTCATCCACCCCCCAGCTGAGCCCTGAGGCCGACAGCAGCATGGTGGAGAAGTACTCCTTAGACCAGACCTCAGAGCGCTCCCCCAACACACCTGAGCCCCAGCAGACAACTCAACACCAACGCACATATTCACAGTCTGTGCACCCCTCTAATGTCAGCACCAAAGGGGGGGGCAAGAACTCCAAGGTGAGCAGGTGTTACCTTAGCAGAGGTCTGATGTATATTCTCTTTGACAAAATGCTAAAACTCTCAAAAAGCTCATTAATTGGATGTACTACAAAAAAATCTATATACAGGATAAAAGAATAACTGTTCCTGTCATTTTAAAAACCTGAATAAATGTCTGAGGCTATTATTTCAGGAGGATGTTGATAAATATATTTTGAGGACTGTATTTCTGTCCCTTGTTTTTTCTGTATTAATTTGTTTCTTGTTCTGTTTCCCTTTCTGCCATGGCTGCCCCCCCCTCTCTCTCTCTTTGATGACATGACAACAGAAGAGTCAGAGCTGGTACAATGTGAGTTCATCTGTTTCATTAAACAACATTATGATTTCTTTTTAAAACAGTCATATTCACTCTCTGCTCAGAATATGCGAGCTGAGCATTATACTGAGCACTTCCTGTATGTCTTACTGAAGCGAGCAGCCAGAGGGCGCTGTTTCTGTGAGTGAGCGAGGTTTAAGCCCTGTCTATGGATGAATATGGATACGTAATAACTGCTTTCAGATCAAAAACAGACAGTCCTGTGTGCTTTAAGGGGGTATCCAAAACATAACACATCAAAACAGCTGCTGGATATTTATGCAAATGGATAAATAAGTCTGAGTGAAAGGTGAAGCTGTGTGTTCATCATTTGCTCAGACATTGTGTAAAGTCATAAGAAGCACATTTTTTTTCTTCGCTCAGTTCGCACAAATTTATGGCACTTTTTTGTAAGAGCAGTCAACTGATTAAAATGGAAATGTGACATTTTAATATGATATTATTATATTTTTAATGTAAAATAAGCATGTAATTTTGGATTCAATATTGTAAGCATGATGAGGGTAAAAAGGAGTTAATTTTGTGTTTTTTTTAAGTTAATGAATTCTTTTTTCTTTTACTGAAAGTAATTTTAATTTGCCATGCATTGAGTCAGAAGAGTCTGAGTTTTAAGTGTTTTAGGAGGCTGATCATTCCTCATTAATGGTCATTATGGTATTTATTTATCGTACGAATGGTCAGGGGAGTTTCTAAATTTGTTTGCAAAGTAAGAAGAAATTCAAGTAAGAAAATACTGATGAATCACAGATTTACCTGTCAAACAACGTCAATGTCAACTTTATCTATATAGCACATTTAAAAAAACAGTGGCCAACTAAAGTGCTTTACAGTGCAAAGAAATAACAAAAACAGTAAAAAATCAATATGGCAATAAAACAGTAAAAGCTATACAAGCAATAAAAGCATAAAGGATATCATGAAACAACATAACACATATGTATCCACAATTTAGGCACAAATTTATGAGTATGCCCTGTTTGTGAATAAGGCCCAATGACTGTCAGTACAGCAACTTCCCACTTGACAAATCACCCTGATGCTGACAGCCTGGGCCTAAAGAGGCCAGCAGGGAATGGACCTCTGAGGCCCTCAAACTGGGGACCCTCCTTTCCCTTGGCTGAGCCTAGAGATCCTGTCAAGAAGATCACAATAAGTGGTAAAAGGCAACCAAAGTGAATGCAAACACGCACCAAGAATGAGTCCAACTCCCTGTCAAGTATGTAGATGCAGCTTTCACCATGGTCATACAGGGACTGGATAGCTTGCAGCAGCAGTACCCACTGTACCCCCTACATATTCCCTTGGGGGAAATGATTATTAGCCTTCTTCTAGTCCATGATGCACATGGAGACTGGATGAGTCAACTTCCTTGTCCCTTCCAGGAGTTTTACGAGGGTAAAAAACTGGTCCATTGTCCCACAGCCAGGATGAAAACCAAGTTCTTCCTCTTGTATCCAAAGTTCAACAAGCGGCTGAAGCCTCCTTTCCAGCACCCTGGAGGAGGTTTTACCGTGGAGGCTGAGTAGCGTGACACCCTGATAATTTGAGCACACTCTCTGGTCTGGAACCACTCCTAGACCAGTCCTAGATCTCTTTGTGACAGTGCAGAACCTTATCAGCCAAGACAACCCAACCATCCAGCTGTGTCCAGAGAGCCCCAGGCTGTGAGACAGTCTGCTGTAGATAAACTGAGAGCTGGTACATTCACACACTAACTCTGTTTCTGTGTCCTCTGCAGGTCCTCAGTCCCACCTACAAACAGAGAAATGAGGACTTCAGAAAGCTGTTCAAGCAGCTGCCAGACACCGAGCGCCTCATCGTGGGTGAGTCCAAACCACAAACACATGAATGAATCACCCAGTAGTTTTTATGAACTACACTGACCAAGATAAACCCCTGTTGAAAACTATGTTTCAGAAATGAAATGTTTTTCTGAAAGAATTTGCTTTTGTTGAAGTTTGTTTGGAGACCAGCAGACATAGTAGAACAGCCTGCAGGTCTTAGTCATGTCATACCTGCCATCTATGACACAACCGTCAGTTCAGCAACCATGGTGGAGATGGTTTTCTTTACCTGAATTTTCCTTGGAAGATTAATTGAGTAGACTCTTTTCGGTAACACTTTACAATAGGGTCCCTTAATAAATGTTAGTTAATGCACTATCAGGCTTTAACTAACAGTTTAAAAATGTGTTAATGATCATTATAATGTATTACCTAGCATTAACTATCACATTAGTCAATACATTGATAAGCAGTGAATTCATTTACAAAGCTTAGAGTTAATTAAGACATTATTAAGCATAAATAAAAGTTACATATTGTAATTACTTATCCTTATATATGCATTACTCTTTATTTTTTAATACATTAGCAAATCTTAATAATGCCTCCAGGAATCATTTACTAACTGTTTTTCTTTAGAATAAATAAACATTAAGTAACAACTTCCTAATGCATTCACAAGTCGTTGCCTGGATGAGCACTGATAAACAATTATTTAGAGTCTTGAGTCATTTTCTAATTCTGTGACGTGTGTGTCATCAGGTAGCCCTGACTGAACACTAAGGTATTACTTGATTTTAGTTACCTGATATACACCATAATAAATGTATGAGTCCTTCATTAGCATTACTTAACCTTGGTGAACTATTACTGAATGCTTTTTGAACTCTTATTATAAAGTGAAACACATGTATCCTTTAAGTAATAATATGAATATATGGAGAGTAATGCATACATAAGGATAACGTGTTACAATATGTAACTTTCATTAATGCTTAATAATGTATTAATGAACCCTGAGCTATGTACATTAATAAACTGCTTACAAATGCATTAACTACTATGTTAGTTAATGTAAGGTAATGCATTATAATGATTACTAACATATTATATAACTGTTAGTTAATGCCTAATAATGCATTAACTCATTAATTAAGGGACCCTTGTTGCAAAGTGTTATCCTCTTTTCTATTCTATTCCAGTCTATGTTATTTCTCAGGTATAAACTGGGTCTGCCAAAGCACAAGCTCGTCACACAAATGCACACAAGGTGGAGTTCACATCAGAAGATGATCGTAAGACTGATTGAGCAGGAGAAAAAAAACCCAATATATTTCATGAAACCAGAATCTTAAAAAATACAGTGATACAAATTTTTAGTCGTACCATCCAGCACTGAAGCTAAAGCTAAAGCAGCTCTCAGGCACTCAGAGATTGAAGGGAAAGTGATGTAAGGCTGTTGGGACTTGTGGATTAGCTCAAGCAGGCTGGTGTAAGACAGGGCAGGTCCTAAAGAAATGAAGCAGACACAACAGCAAGAGGAAGGTCTTGAGTGTACAAATGCAGAGGCTCAAGCTCAGCAGGGACAGTGGTTAAACTGGGAGAGTAAAGGAAAGAAGACACTGCAAGACAAGCAGGGTGGCTCCATTAGATTCTTGCTGGTGGAAATTTATGATGTGCTACGATGAGCTGAAGGAACGTCAATACTCGATACTGAAGCACTCACCATTGTTGCCAATTTATTACTGTAGGAGTTTAGTGATGGAGAGGACGGGTAGACCTTATTCTGTAACACTTTAGCACAGGACATACGGGGTTATTTTTCTTCATCTTTTACTCTTTCTGTATTTGTCTTCCTCATTGTGCAGCTCTCTGCTACCTGCTTGTGGAAAAGTTCACATACAGTTGTGCTCAAAAGTTTAGAATTTATAATTTCTTGGCTTTGTCTGAGATACAAAGGCTCGGGAAACTTGGTCAAATCTGATGGCAAGATGAATGCAGTATGTTATCAGAAAATACAAGAGGAAAATTCACATTCATCAGTTGAGAGGTTGTGCATGAGACATACTTGGACGTTCCAACATAATGATGATCCAAATCACTAGGCCAAGCCAGGCCTGCCATTGACAAAAGCAGAATAAAGTGAAGGTTCTGGAGTGGCCATCTCAGTCTCCTGACCACAATACCATTGAGCCACTCTGGGGAGACCTTAAACCTGCAGTTCATGAAAGACAGCCCAAAAATTTACAGTGACGAGAGACTTTTTGCCAAGAAGAATGGTCAGTTTTACCATCTGAGATAATAAAGAGCCTCATCCACAACGACCACAAAAGACTTCAAGCCATCGTTGAAGGAGGAAATACAAGGTATTAAGAACTGGGGTATAAAAATGTTAGATCTGTGTCATTTTGGAAATTTCTGTTGTCATTATGATTTAAAAATAGTTAACAGTTGTTTGTTAATAAATGGCTTCACCCAACCTCTAACCATGAGTGAAAGAAAAGTTTTTGTTAGCGTTTCTATTCTTTGAAAAATGGCCAAGAATTCATCAATTCTGTCAGGACATATAAACTTACGAGCACAACTGTAAGTGCATGTCTGAAGATACAACAGTCTCTTTCCAAAAATGATCTTCACCTCTGGACCTTTAATTCCCTGCAGAGTACTCCTGTGCCCTGCAGAGGGACATCCTGCTGCAGGGACGCCTTTACCTCTCAGAAAACTGGATCTGTTTCTACAGCAACATCTTCAGATGGGAAACCCTCGTAAGGAAACTGATTCCTTTCACTTTTAGTTCGACAAAACACAGGCATGTTTATGACTTAAAAGTTTGTATTTCAGGAAGAAAAAGTTCCCCAGAGAGGCTAAAATGCCAGGAAAAGATATTAAAATGAGAGATGGAGGAGTTGACGGTGCTACCTTTTACAGTTTAACATATACAAAGTAATGGAATATCCCTTTCTCAAAATAAACCTTTGGTTTTCTTTCTTTCTTCCAGCTGGCAGTGAGATTGAAGGACATTTGCTCCATGACCAAAGAGAAAACAGCTCGTCTCATCCCCAACGCCATCCAGTTGTGTACAGATAATGAAAAGGTTAGAGCTCCACTCCTCACATACGTCAACCAATCTGTGTTCATGTGGATTTATCAAGCTGCTGAGGACTGTAAAAAGTATGATGCTCTTCACACTTCAACATTATTATTGACTGGTGGAGTAGGAGTTAGGATCAGGGTTAAGATTATCCCTCATCCTGCTCCTTCTCCTCCTCTTCTCAGCACTTCTTCACCTCCTTTGGAGCCAGGGACCGGACCTACATGATGATGTTCAGGCTGTGGCAGAACGCTCTGCTCGACAAGGTGAGACCATCACTCACTCATGAAGGTTTTTCCGTGATCACTAGAAAGTTTCCATGCTCATGGGGAAGTTAACCATATTTACAAGAAGGTTTTCAGTGCTTGTAGATATCATCATGCAAAGGCTGCAAAGCATTATTACTCTGTCCTTCATCCTGTCAGTGGTACTGTATGTATTTACTGTAGTCTGATCTTCTTCAAGTCCATTTCAAAGCCTACAGAGTCTACAAACCCAACCCTCTTTTGAATCCTGCATTAACTGACCACTATTTTGTCGACACAAATTTGAATAATTAGCCAGGTGGGTCATCACATTTTCAGTTTCTTGTGTACACAAACCCCTCCTTTTTATTTTCCCTGCACATGTCACTTCAGAGTCTCCATACTCTGGTATATGCAGAAATAATAATTAGAGTTAGTGGGGTAAACGCTATTAATGAAGTCCTGTTACATTCTAAAATTTAAATAATGTGATTTTTTTAGGGTTTGACAGAAAAACACAAGCAGGGGACCAGGTGCAGCACAAACAAAATTCATTAAACAAAAGTGCAAAATACCATCTGATCTAAAAATACTAACTGAAACAGGACCAAAGAACTCAACATGACATGGAGACAAGAAGAAAACCTGAAGAATCACTGAGGCTGTTTTCCAAACTGCCTACTACACTAGTGGTACCTACTGATTTGGCAAAAATTCAGAATGTAGTTGACAGTATGTGAAAATTTCTCAGTATGCAACAGACAAGTCTACCTGGCAAACTGTTTCCCACAATGCACAGCACCAATGCTGTTCATCTTTTTGGGAGCACTCAGGTTTAGGTAAATTACTGATACCTACTGGAATAAATTAGCATTACAACTACAACACAACAACAAAAATGTTAGATGGTCCGTAAGATAGAAGCGAAGTGACAAAAGAAACTTTACTATATCTGCTCACTTCATATCATGAAAAATGTTGCTACAAAATTCATGAAAGCCCATATAAATCACTTACTCACTTGTATTCCTGCCAACAGCCTACATAGTTTTTCCATCAGCAGTGGAAAAAAAAAAAAAAAAAAAAAAGTCAGTCTTTTCCAGATTTATTTTCAATCTAATTTTTCAATAACTTTTGGTGAAGATCAAAAAATAAATATGGCGATTTTGCTGTGATAAATTTCTATACCTTTAAAAATTTCATAATAACAGGACCCTGAAATCTCTCCCTAAATGTGTTGGTTTTCTAAATAAATTAAAAATGTTCCTGTAACTATTGAAAATATTTAAGGGCCAGGAACTCACAATTTTTTTTTACAACTACTATTCCTTTCCCGTGCTTAGTTTTATTTATTTATAATTCTATACATTTGATCAACCTCTAATTGAACTTACCTTATTGTGTTATTCCTGTAACTTCACCACTGATTGATATAAAATGGTTCAGCTGGTAATCTCTTTGTATATTAATGACTGAAATGCCAAAAATGCACGTATTGTTTTTTTGTTTTTTTTTGTATATTTATGATAAAGTTAAACATTAGAAAAAAAAAAACATGAGCTACACTGTCCAAAACAGACATCCAGAGTAGCATACTCGAAAATAGACCCAACAGAACAGTCATACTACTTTCCCATGTAGTAATGTAGTAGGTGATTTGGAAAACAGCCACTGACACAGGTGTGAGACCAGACACAGGTGAAACTCATGGGGAGCGATCAAGACAGGAGGCCAAAACATGACAGGACTAAACCAGGCACACACAGGGAGCAAAACCTACAAAATAAAACTGGAAACACAAGGAGAACATCCACAACAAGAATCACTAAGATAAAGACATAAGTTTAGACACATGAAAACAGAACATAAATCCACAAGACCGAAATATTGGGAATACACATGATAAAATGACAACACACAACAGTATTTTTATGAGTGAATTGTTTTTTTTAACACATGAAGGCTCAGGATAGTTTTGGGGTTGATTGTTTTTTTCTCCAGTTTGTGTGTGAAATTTATTGTAAAGACCAAAACATGTAGTAGTTTGTCCTTCATTCACTTTTCACAGACACAGAAAGCTGAATGATCCCAGTGCTTGTTAAATAGAAAAATCACTCCAGCAGCTGTCAGACTTCATGAGCAGGTTTTATGATATTCTTTATTTTACAAGCAGAGGGAGAGAATTTATTTAAGTGTCATGTACAATAGAGAAACAGTAAGTGTCCTCTATAGAGGGTTCAGTTAAGAGCCTTGTACTCACACTAGAATGGTTTTATTTTGGATTTTTTTTTGGTCTCTAAAATTGTTGTTCATTTGAAGCAGACTTGCTCAGGGTTCTCTGTTGCACACTCCTGTATCCGTTTTCTTTTTGCCTCCTGCAGCCTTTATGTCCCAAAGAGCTGTGGCACTTTGTCCATCAGTGTTACGGGAACGAGCTGGGTTTGACCAGTGATGACGAGGACTACGTTCCCCCTGATGAAGACTTTAACACCATGGGGTGAGTTTGATATTCAACCCCAACACCCCAATCACTGTCTTCCATCTACGCTCCATGTCATCCCTCTCCATTCATCCCATGTTTTTATTCAGCGCAGCCATCATATGAAGCAGGTTGGTCAGGCAGATTGGAACCATGAAGTGGATTTGGTGGATAATGTCAACATGTAGGAGTTCAAACAGGTCATGGCCATAAACCTCCGTCTAGTTCCTCTTTTTCCCATTAAAAATAAAGCCCACCCCCCCACCCCCTGCTCCTCCTCCATCCCAGCTCATACATATGTGCAGCCCTGTGCGGGCAGTGTGCAGCAGACTGGTAACCTTGACCTACAGCTGCTGTCCCGCTCTGTGGTGCAGATTCTGTGAGGAGCTCCCTGTGGAGGAGAACAACAAGGAGCATCAGGACACCAGGGACATTGAGGCCAGACCAGAGGCCAGCCCCGCCCTGCCCCACAGAGCCCCCCACAACAACACGGCCCAGGAGCGGGACAGCACCGACAACTCGGTCCCTGTGAGTCTTTATAAAGCCAAACCTGCTGTGGGATTTATTTCAGTCCAGTGTTTTTATTTCATCAATCTTTCATCTAATAGTCTGCATAATGACACAAAATATTTTCTTTCACTCATGGTTAGTGGTTGGGTGAAGCCATTTATGAACAAACAACTGTCTTTATTCTTTTTAAATCATAAAAACAACAGAAACTTCCAAAATGACCCTCATCAAAAGTTTACATCCTCTGGTGATTATGGCCTGATAACATGAACACAAGTTGACACAAGTAGGTTTGAATGTCTACTAAAGGTAACCATCCTCACATGTGATCTATTAGCTTGTAATCAGTGTGTGTGTATAAAGGTCAGTGAGTTTCTGAGCTCCTGACAGGCACATGCATCTTTTATCCAGTGCTGCACTGATGTTTCTAGATTCAGAGTCATGGGGAAAGCAAAGCCATTGACTACAGCAGAATAAAGTGAAGGTTCCTGAGAGGCCATCTCAGTCCCCTGACCTTGATATTATTGAGCCACTCTGGGGAGATCTCAAACAAGCAGTTCATGCAAGACAGCCCAAGAATTTACAGGAACTGGAGGCTTTTTGTTAGGGAGAATGGGCAGTTTTACCATCTGAGAATATGAGGATCCTCATATTAAAAACTGGGGTATAAACTTTTGATCAGGGTCATTTTGGAAGTTTCTGTTGTCATTATGATTTAAAAAGAGTAAACACAGTTGTTTGTTAATAAATGTCTTCACCCAACCACTAACCATGAGTGACAGAAAACTTTTGGTGTTATCATTCATATTCTCTAAAGGCCAATAAAAAAGGCCAATAAATCATAAATTCTGCTGAGGTATGTAAACTTTTGAGCACAACTGTAAGTGGTCTCACCTGAACTCAATGATCATGTCCTCCACAGTACGACCTGCCTCCTGTAGAGGATGTTTCCAGTCTCCTCCCTGACACAGACCTCCTCACCATCCCTGTGCCTGACAACCACAGCAGCCGCTGCAGCAGCCGAGCCCCCTCCCCAACACCTGTCCTCAAAGTCACTAAGGAGCCGCCCACAGAGCTGAGTGACTCCTCTGAGACGCAGGATGAAGGTGAGTCCCATCCACCTACCACTGACAACAACAACCACACTTTTAAAAACATGGAGAACAAAGTGAGAGGCTGCTAACCTGGTGGGTTTGTTCACAGCTGAGGTACAGGCCTTCCACCAGGACCTGAGTGGGAGACAGTACATCAACAGGGTGTATGAGTTTGGTGTGGACCAGATGTACGACTTGATTTTCACAGAGTCCGACTTCATGAGGGACTTTCAGGAGCAGAGGAGGTTCACAGGTAAACGCACCCATCAACAAACATGAAATGGTTCATTTAAGAACTGGGGTGTACCATGACTGTCTGAAAAACACAGATTTAAATCCAACACAGACTTAACCCTTTAGGCGCTGCTGGTTTTTCAGTGAAACATTCTATTTCAAAAGGTTGTAGCTTGAAAATGTTCAAAGGTACAGGCATACTGTGAATGAGAAAAATCATCAGTGTGACCTTAAGTTTGTGATGGGAGTAAATTCACTCATCTAATTTGCATATTATGATATCACTGTACAACCATATCTGATTACGCAACTTTCACAGGTGTTCTGTAAAGATCTGGAAAAGTAAAGTGGCAGATGCGGCTTCAATTGAAGCCAAAACTCAAAAAATGCATGTGGCAGGTTTTGAAACTACTTTGCCACTTGGCCTCCTTTCAAGTATCAACAAATCCATCTGCAGTTCAATAAATCACGATTAAAACCAGCACAGCCTGGAAATCCTCCATGCTAACAAGCTAACTGCAGTGCTACATATAAGGACGGCGGCATGTCTGTCTCTTTCTATGGTGTTATTTTGACTGAATGGCCTTTAGTGCTGTTGTTTCACTGCCCTCTACTGGTTGAGGGGTGTTTTGCAATTACTATTTTTTTTCTTTATATGTAACTGACCAGATTTTTATAATAAACCCACAGACAAACAATGGAACTATGTTGATCTTGGGGAAAGTTTCACCAGGGACAAAAGAATCCTGGACCCTCCGTTAAAAAAACACTGAGGCCTCTGAAGGATTGTGTATTATGCTGCAGTTGAATAACAGATGTAGAAGTAGAAGCTGGCAGACATAAAAAGACTTGAGTAACATTCATATAGTGAACTGTTACCTTATTGCTTTTCACCATGGTACAGATGAACAATGATCAGTGGTTGTCCAGTCATGGTCGTAGTGGTCTGATCAATTAAGAAATGAAGGAACAGCTGATATAACAAACAAACTGCTGCAGAGCCTTATTTCTGATCAAACACTGCACATGATGTGTTCCCTCCAGATGTGGTGCTTCAGCCCTGGAAGAAGGAGCAGGGTGGAAACCAGAGCAGAGAGATCATGTACACCATCACCCTGAACAACCCTCTGGCTCCAAAGACGGCCACAGTGAC
>RPOG01006524.1:0-23337 GCA_008086565.1 Thalassoma bifasciatum | reverse complement strand
TCTCACCCACTCTGGTATCAACGCACACAAACGCAGAAGCACCAAACGAGGAAGAGTGACTAAGTCTCGCCCTGGGCTTCATACAGTCGCTCTTGACAAATCCAAGCTTCGCCCAATCATGTTCCTTCACTCTAGGTTGCCATAGCTACAGCCTGCCTTCTTGTCTGTACTTTGGGATGGGTGAGACTTCACCACAGTGCGTGTGTGAGTCCATGTGTGTGTGTGTGTGTGTGTTGAGTGGTAACCCCAGCAGATGGGGTCTTAACACTTCCTCTCTGTCAACCTTACATTAACACTTCAGTTGGACGTCCAAGACAGGAAGGTGTGAGATAGACGAGAGGTGAGCAGCACAGAGAGGAGGCAGCTTGTGGGAAAATGACTCAAGTGTGCTGCATTCAATTCCCCGTTCATGTCTCCCCATTCAGAGCCAGCAGCGTGGTTTAATAGGAACAGCCCAACTCCTGGATTAAGAGCTGAAATATGAAGGTTGTAAAAAATATTTTCTTCACATCAGTCAGCTATGTTTGCCCTCGCAGTGGAATACATTAATGGTCGATAATCTGTTTAGTAATCAACACAAGGTGGATAATTTCATCATCTGAGTCAGTATCAAGCAATATGAAACTCTTTTTCAAAAAAATCTGGGCCTAAAACTCTGTTACATGACTTTGAGTTTTTGTTGACACACTTTGAGGAATCCTAACCCAAAGAAAACCTCCACACTAGAAGTTTAATGAAACAGCTTTAACATATAATTACTGACTTAGACTCTACAAATTAGACAAATAATTTGGAATTTAATGCCATCTGAGAGCTTTTATAGAGGGATGGCTAGAAATCCAAGCTACATAGCTGAGGCATTTTGGAAATTATGAATGTCTGACATAGTAGGACTGATTAGTAGGACTGATCTGTTGGATTTGGGTTTTTTAGCTAGTGGAAAAACTGCTTCAGTAGCATTAACTTATATGTGGTTAGTAAAAAGTCAATTCGTGGTTTGTATGGACTTGAATTATTTGGCCTGGAAATTAGCCTGTTTATTAAAAGGTAGGGTCTGCAGGATTTTCCTAAAAAATGAAATGTTAACTTTTACAGGAATAATCCTTCTCAATCATCACCTCTGGGCTTCCATACCTGTGTGACAGTGTCTGCGCCTTACTCACTTCTAATCCCTATCCTCTGCTTGTTATACTGATGTTTTAGTAGACTCTGGGTGTCTCTGGGCGGGGAGTAGAAGTGGTTGTGGGTGGTGACCAGCCAATCACAGCGCGCCCAGTGACTTTGTGGATTACTTTTTCTTAAAATAAGTGTTTTCTTCATGAAATAACTGCATATTTACTAAAATTTTTTTTGATAAAATAGAACGCAAAATTGCCCAGTGTGTCAAATATGATACAAGAAATATATCATGAATGAAATGATAAAGCAATATTATAAAATTGGAATTTTCTGACTATTTTTTGATAGGTCAGGCTTTACAAGGTTAACCCCCTCCATCACTTCACCAACCATTGTACTCTGCAGCACTTCTGTAACAAAAATGCTCGCACAGCTGTAACTGTTTACAAACTGTACGGGCCTATAGGATTCCATTATAAATAAACTACAGATTCTGTAAAAATGTCGATTTGGGGGTACAAGATGATGCAAAGACGTCTGAAAGTTCAATACACTTCTGAACACAGCATTTACATACAACAGTTATTAAAGTCGTCATGCGTCAATGCAGAGTCTGGAATATTAACTACATTTCTGTAAGTATGAGTAAGTCGGACGAGAGAGAAAATATAAAAAAACACTGTGAACTGACAGAAATCTGATAGAGATGGAACTGTGTGCATGAATTTGTGTGTGTGTGTGAGTGTGTTTATTATCAGGTAGATGACAAGAGTGATATAAACACTTGAGGATCAACATATCAGTAAAACTCCCACCATCTGCCCCCCGGCAGCCGACTATAAACACAGTGTTCTCTTACTCTGCGATTTCTTTATCTCCCTGCATCGCTCCACTTTTCTCTCTGTTCCTGCTCTCTGCAGTCCTGCCATCCATCATCATTAGGGGGGGAATAGATGACCTGTCTACACCTGCAACCACTCTCAGTCCCTTTACTCTCTGAGGAAGGGAGGAGGGGAGGAGGAATGGAGGGAGAGAGAGGAGAGAGGAGGAGAGCAAAGGAGAGATGAGACGAGAGAGAAGGGAGACGATAGAGTGTGTGACATTAAAAATGATGCATCTCAATAAAAGAGGTAGGACTTCGATAATTGAATTAGGTAGATAATGATCGATGCAGACACACAGAACAACGTCCTGTATTCTCTTGTTAAACATCAAAGTTCATCTTAAGATACATCCAATCTGCCTCCTTAGCATTCTGGAATGTTCTCACAGTTTTATATTTGACTCTAATTGAATAGATTTAACCCGTTCGTCAGAGGACACTACGACATTAACATTACATGCAAGACCTATGGACAGTACAGGACACATGTGCATCAAAAATCATTCTTTGGCTAAAAAGACGGCAGAATAAATTACAGCTTGCAATAGTGCTGCATGATTTGACAACATTATATGATCGTGATTATTGTGGACAATATCACAATTGTTATTACAATGAATAGTATTATGAGGCTGCATGCTCTGCTACAAAGAAAGGCTGTTTTTTGTTCATTTAAGACGCTAGGCTTAATTTGTTGGTTATTTTTCAGAATTTTCTTAAATTTTGTTAATGCTGTATCCTATAGATCCCTATCTTTAGTGAATAACTAAAACGTTAAGTGCTTTTTATTTGAGTGCGGGTAGCCAAACTTAAGGCCCCCCTGCCTAATGTCTATGCCCTGCTTGGGGCACCCCAGTCTAAAAAGTCTGGTCACACCCCTGCTTGAGAGCAAGTACCTCTTTGCAGACAAGTCGAGTTACTTTCTTATTTATAGATGAATTTATCCTGAATGGAGGGTTCAGCTGGTGAAACAGAAAGACTTAAAATGAAAGGTGGGACTAAAATTTTCCCCAGGTAAAAGTCAAACAACTTTCCATTCATTTACAGCCTTACAGCATGTTGCTCTCTCCAGTGTGGTTTTGTAAATGGCCCATCAATAATCCCTCTTGGCATTATTATGATCCATCCATATCACCAAAAAGAGGATTTTCTTTGGTATGGTGAGGTTGTCCACAGAAAAGTTAATGTATATTTCTTCAGTCTAAAGCAAGAGTAGAACAGCATATTATTTTTGAAAAGCAGCATTTTTTACACACCTGTCTACCGCAATATTTTTTATCTGCAGGTGGATAAAAAGCTCTCTCAGCTTTTGGAAATGTTTCAGGAGCTTGATCTTCAGCAGGCTCCTTAAAAGTACCAGATAGAGAACAGAATATTGAAGGAAAGGGGTTTGAATTTGTAGTGATAGACTTAAAGTTAGTGTTGAGCTCTATGTGCTGATGATACAGACCATAAAGAACATGTCTGTCAGGGTGCTTAGTGTCGGAGAGAAATAAGAACATTTTGGTGACAGTCTTATTGTTTACATAGCTGCGCTGCACAGAAACACACAGCCAGTCAGTCAGCACACAGATGTTGTCACCTTTGTAAACACACTGACACATATGTAACACTTCAAACGGTAGCCTTGTGTGATTGCACCTTCTCAAATCAAGATTGCCATTGTAATTCAAACTGATTGTGCAGCACTAGTTTTACTGATATGCTTTCGCAATAACTACATCACTAAATCATCTGTCACCTTAAGACAGATAACTTGTGCCAGTTAAGTAGTGAAAACTAAGAATTGTACACCATTAAGTTGACAAAGATTACACTGTGTGCGATAAACAGCAACAGATGTCAAATCTGTAAGTCACAGGTATAAACTGTATAAACAATGGACGCCATGACAGTCGGCTCTAACTGAGGTCTCCGCAAAAACTGCTCCCCCCGGTGACTGACCACAGTATATCTCCATCTTTTTCTGTAAAACTTTTAAAAATTATTGCACGTTGTAGTAATGTTTCTCACATCCTTACGCTGTAGTGGTATGAAGAAGTTATTTGGCTGACTGTGTTCAAGCCCTCTTTTTTCGTAGGAGTTGGTTTTAGTGATTAGACGTTAAAGACTAGGTCACAAGTTTCGTTTTATGATGATTGACAGCTGCCGTTTGTACGTAGTTTTTACCAGGGATACAAGAAACTTCGAACAAGAGAGGCCAAAAACAAAATTAGACCTTCGAAAGAAAATATATATATATATATATATATATATATATATATATATATATATATATATATATATATATATGTTCATTGCTTTTTTTGTTATCTGGTTCCACCCAAATTCTCTGCTGCACAGACTCTGGCTGCACAGACTCTGGCTGCACAATGGCAGCTCCAGTGAAGGGGGTTCTTTTGGCTTGGAAACTGTACAACGGTAAAAGGCGGAGCCACACTGTTCACTCTATACACAGTCTATGGTCACAGGTAGCATGCACTGTCTATATCAGTGATTCCCAACCTGTGGGCTGCGGCCCCCTGATGGGCCGTGAAGGCATTGCAAGCGGGCCGCCATATCATTTCCAAAATAGTCTGATTTTAGTGGAGTATAATTATATAAAGATACAAGATACAAATAAAGAAAGAAAGATACAAACAAACAGAATGTTTAAAATGTTAAAACTCAGTTACAAACTAGGTCAGGATATTAAGAATACTCAGCTATTCATGTATAAAAAGGTGAGAGGTATTTTAGTGGCCAATAGGTAACATGACGAACGCAACCATGACGCAGTATGTAATAAAACCCAATATGTGATAAATGACTCAAACTGTAACAGATTGTTACTTTCTTGGCAAAACGTTATTTTGTTTTGGGCTCAGAATCTGTTACATTGTCGACCAGTTATTACATTTTGGGTCATAGGGGCATTTTATTTCCTCTGTACTTATTGAGTTGGAGGTGGGGCACAAACTTTTCTGAGACGTAAAAGTGGGCCCTGAGTTGGAAAAGGTTGGGAACCACTGGTCTATCACACAATGTATTGGTATCATGAAGCAGAATAATGAAATAAGGAGTAGAATGCTTTTCTATATTTACAATATTGTGCACTAATTACATGTGTTTTACTAGTGTGTTTGGATTCAGATTGGAAAATTAGGTAGTCTAGGATGCAATGAGATTTTACCACAAGATACGATTTACTTAAGAAACTATATGGTGTTATTGATGGTAAGTATGTCAAAAACCACTTAAAAAGCTTATGAACTAGGGCTGAAGGATATGGACAAAATTTTATATCTCACTTTTAATGCCAGATATCTAGATAATGCAACACAATATGACTCTGGGATTTTAATATCTTGAACTTTCATATCTTGATACCAATACGATAACGATATATCTTTCAGCCCTACCACGAACCTTCGACCACCTGCTAATGTTTTCCTAGCACTGCAAGTCTGCTAAAGGAACATCAAGCTATTACCTGGATTAACTTCCAGAAAACTTTTTCTATATAAAACTCAGGTCACAGTAACAGAGCACAGCAGACACATTGACTTTTGAAAGTCAACTCCTGACCTACAGAACAGAGGGTTCAAGTGCTGGAGGAAACTCTGTATGCAAATGACTCAGACAGCAGCTTTGGAAAGCTGGAGCCGCAGGAGAAATATTCACACTGTTGGTTTCGTTTGTAATTAATGCAAATTCTGACACATTATTCTTTTCTCTCCCTGAATCAGCAGTAGCTAAAAAGCACCAAGTATGACACCAATAAACAAATAAGTCCTAATAAAAATTCACATCTATTCTTTAAGTTACAATCACACACACGGTCAAAGCCAGAACGGACACGTCCAGAATTGAGGAGGATGTTTGTGATGATACGACAGGAAAGAGTCAGGACAGCAAAGATTCATGGGGAAATGAAACATATGAGGAGAAGACAAGCAGAGGACACTGTATTGTCTCTTGCTAACATGTAAAAATAACTCTTCTTCTTCTGCTGCTGCTGCTGGAGGAGCTAACTGGGTCAGAGAATTCCCAGAGAGAGAGAGAAAGAAGGAGGTAACATCGATTCAGTCTGTGGTATCGGTTTGAAGCAGGAGTCAGTCTCCTTTTCTCTACCTCAGGCTGTTCAAGCTCTCTGTGCACATCCATCCCATATATTCCTCCATCCATCCATCCCTCTAATAGCCTGTCCCTTCATCCTTCCATCTTCTCATTCTCTGCCTTTCCTTCATCTCCACCCCTTTTGTTTACCCACTGATCTTTTCCCTCCTCTGCTGATAAACACATCCACGTCTCTGTCAGCCACACTTGCTAACCTTTGTCACATTCTGCTCCTGGGTTCCTGCTTTTCCATTAACCCTGCTCTCCTTTTTCTCTCACTCTTCAAACGCATTTCCAAAAGTCTGCGCTCCAGCAGTGAGACGTGTCTTTAACAGATGGTAACAACGCCAAAGCAGACTCAGATTGATTTATTAACGCTCTCTGTCCCTCCGTTGTTCAATTTACCCCATTGATAAATTAAATTCATTCATTCATCTTCCACCACTTATCCTGTCCATGGTCTCGGGTGGCTGGAACTGTTATCAGCTGTCTTGAGGCTGGGTTATGGTTCCCACATATAAACCAGACGCGCAAAATCAGCATGCTTCTATACTTTATACTGAACACTTTGCACAGCGTCCATTGGCGTTCATTTCCAAATGGCTATATCACAAAAAGGAATTCTACCAGATACTAAACTGGAGTTGAAGTTTGGCCATTCTGCTCCTCCTCTTCAGCACTCTAACCTTTGATTACAGCACACATTCACTGTCACATTGTTTCCATAAGTTTCTGCAAAGTCACAAGATTTATTTCTATCCCGTGTTGCATTTATTTCTCACCAAGATCTTGTTTTGATGATGAGAGAGTCTGACCACTGCACTAAGTCTTCTCCAGAACATCCCAAAGATTCTCTGTGGGGTTAAGGTCTGGACTCTGTGGTGGCCAATCTTTGTGTGAAAAAGACGTCTCATGCTCCCTGAACCACTCTTTCTCAAAAAGTCCATTGATGGAATAACCTGGTCATTCACTCCATTCAGGTAGTCAGCTGACCTCATTCTGCTGAAGTAAGACCTGAGCAACTGCAGCAACCCCAAATCATAGCACTGTCCCCACAGACTTGTACAGTAGGCACTAGGCATGATGGGTGCGTCACTTCACCTGCTTCTCTTCTTACCCTGATGCACCTGTGACTCTGGAACAGGGTAAATCTGGACTCAATAGACCACATGACCTTCTTCCATTACTCCAGAGTCCATTTATTATGCTACCTAGCAAACTGAGGCCTTTTTTTCCAGTTAGCCTCACTGATAAGTGGTTTTCTTAAGGCTGCACAGCTGTTCAACCCCAATTCCTTAAGTTGCCTTGGCATTGTGCATGTGGAAATGCTCTTACTTTCACTACTGATTTGGCCAAACATTTAAGTGTGTACCAATCATGATCATTCAGGATTTTTTTTAATTTACCACATTTGTACTTGGGAGACGATGGTTGCCCACCATCTTTCCAGTTTTTAATCATGCCTTGGACAGTTCTTAACCCAATTTTAGTTGTTTCCGCAATCGGCTTAGATGTTTTTTCTGCTTGATTCCAATGATTTGACCCTTCTTAAACAGACTAACATCTTTTCCACGACCACAGGATGAGTCTTTCTCTATTGTTGTTTCAGAAATGAGAAGTTACTCATTACATCATCTGGGGTTAAATAACTTATTTCCAGCTGAAAGATTATCACCTATACAGTAATTATCCAATAGGAGGCTTATATCTATTTGCTTAATTAAATGCAGGTAGTGACTTTTTTTTCTTTTTTTTTGGCCAGGCGGTGCATTATGTGTGTCCGTGCAGTACTCTACTGTCCACTGGGCTTTTGTTTGTTTGTTTCAAAAACAGCACTTTTTTACAAAGCACTGGTATCCTGTAGTTTGAGTCAAATCACAGAGGGATGGTTGTTAAAAACTGAGTATGGCTCCGCACTGCCCCAACTAAACGATTAAACTCTGTGGACACCTGGACGCAATTCAGCTGAACATTACACATATTTAAAACTTTCTGAACCTTTTCTTCCAACCCACTTAAGCAGCTGTTCCCGTTCTTTAATACTCATACACCTGTGCTGTGATTTCAACACATGAGAGCCAAAGAATTCGCTTGCATGGATAAAAAAAAAGCAACCTCCACAAAGGCTGCTGAATATTCAAGTGATTCCTCAGACACTTAATAACAAAGATGCTGTGCAACGTTTTTCCCTCTCTCTCTCTCTCTCTCTCTCTCTCACTTTTTTAATCTATGGAAAGTAATCGGATGCACCAAATAGCTCATGGTCTGCTGTGTTTCTGGGTTGTTGTTTTTTTGACTGTTTCCCCAGCCAACACCGCAGCTATAAGTGAAACCCATAAACCATACAATGTGCAGTGGTCAGCAATCCTGAGCACTAATTAAAATTTTTATTGATGAAGAATGCTGTGTGCATGCTAACCATTTCGCAGGATGTTTTTCGTTTCATGTCTATTAGCCAGAGCTGGGCACTTGCTGCTTCCTAATTGTTCTGGAAAATGTAAGCAATAATGCAAAAAAAAAAAAAAGAGAGAGAGAGAGAGAAAGAGAGAGAGAGAAGAGGTATGTAAATAAGGTCTCATTGAAGGTCAGTCTGCTGTAGGATAATGAAGCTTTACTCATTTGTTCTCCTCTGTTTATCTGCTTATTCATAAACTTCTGGTTAACTATATGTAGATGGCTGAGCCTCATAAATATGAGAAGTAAAATGCTTTTTTAAAAGCACCTGAAATGATCCCAGAGCTTGAAATAATGACGAGCTGGGTGTCTGAGAGGATTAACCTGCAGGTGTGGTCGGACATGGGCAGGGCTGCTCTTGGCTGACTGAGGGCAGCAGAAATAGCTCAAGCTGACTACAGCATATGTAATGCACTGCAGCAGCTCTCTAGGGTTCCATGTTTAAGGATCCGCTCCGTGTGTGTGTGTGTGTGTGTGCGTGTGTGTGTGTGTTGGAGGAAAAGTTTCAAATAAGAGGAGGATTGTACAAGTGAGGGTGACCAGGTTGGTGCAGGGCGTTGTTGCGTTAAAGTTGGTGTACGACCTGTGGATAAAGTATCTCCTAATGGTGCAGAGGTTCACTGCAGACTTTTAAATCTCAGTAAATGCGCTCTATCCTAATGAACATAAACGTTATATTATCCCTCTGCTGCAGAGGGCTTTTACCTGAAGACACACGGCACCACTGTTGCTGCAGTACTCTCCATCCCTACTACAAATGAGGTGCTCTTTATGGGCAGGGCTAATAAAATTCTGCATGTTTTAGTGCAGAAAACTGAAAAAAGGAAAAGATGCTGGGAGAACTTTGTATCGTAGAGCTTAGAAAAACTGTCAACGCACAAATTGATACAGAACGTAATCAGCCTCTTTTGATTTGGGATGTTCCTCTTTCTGCAGATTTAACAGTCAAACACCAAAAGCACTAGGGCTGAATGATTTGCAAAAATAATGTAATTACTATTATTGTTTTCTATATTAAAACTGCGATATTTTGTGTGAATATTTCTAGGTTCCCATTTTATATGTTTTTGAACGAACACATTATAGAACATGAACAGTTAAATTATTTACAGCACAACAACAACATCCCACGACAACTTGTGACTGTTTATTGTCCATTTAGTCCATTTTTCACTTCCTTTTTGGCATTTTTGGACCATATTTTGATACATTCCACTATTTTCCAGGTTCACTCCCAATCTTCTTGACAATTTTTTGAGACTTTTCCCTCTTTTTTGCCACTTTTGAGCTAATTTATGCAACAAACTGACTATTTCCAGGTTTGAACCCAGCTTTCTTACCATGTTTGTTGACTGGCAATTTTTTACCATTTCTATCGTTTTTTTTGTCACTTTTTTCACCATTTATGCAACTTTCCGAATTTTTTAAAAAGTTTTCTCCAAATTTCTTTGCTAATTTTTGTGGCTTTTTGGCCATTTTATTCACTTTCACTTCTTTTTTTTGCCATTTTTGGACCATTTTTTTGATAGCTTCTCACTATGTACCAGGTTCATTCCCAATTTTCTTGCCAATATTTGTTGTTTTTGCCCATTTTTGAGACTTTTATGCCACTTTTGGACTGTTATGTAACAAACTGATTATTTACAGGTTTAATTGCAACTTTCTTGCCATGTTTGGCGACTTTGGTCAATTTTTACCATTTCCCTCATTTTTTGTCACTTAATGCACCATTTTTGCACCTATCTGAATTTTTTATCTCTTGCCACTTTTGGACCCTTTTTTTTGGATAACTTCTTACTATTGTCCAGGTTCACTCCCAATGTTCTTGCTAATTTGGTTTTTTTTTGGGGGCATTTTAGACCTTTTTCACTCTTTTTTGCCACCTTTGGCACCTTTTTTGCTATTTTTTGAGAGGGTTTAACCCAATTTAAATGCCATTTTTGTTGGTTTTGGCAATTTTCACCACCTCAAATAAGTTTGACTGCTACTCTTTGCTGTTTTCGCCTCTTTTTACTACATAGAATGTTTCTTTTGTAAAGGTAGTTGGGTAACTGGAGTAGAGAAGAAAACATCAACTGCAAAAACTGAATCTGATATCTTGACACATTTCAGGTTATAAAAACATTACACTGTCTGTGATTAGGATATTACAACAGGACATGTTGCGATTTAATCTATTTTGGGATTAATTGCCCGGTTCTAATCTGCAGCACAACTATTCATGATGTTCCAAACAAGCATCATGTGTTCAGTCATGTGCATTTACTTTTTCATTTCCACACTTGCTAAATAAGAAGTTGACTTCTAGGAAAGCATTGTTGCAAACTGCCTAATGCTTCAGACTGAAAACAATTCCATCCATTGTTTTGAATCCAATGATTAAATAGTTTCAAGTCCAAAACCATTAAGCCATGCAATGACTGACCAAGAGGCTGGCGCAGCTAAAATCTGCTCCTTCATCGAGCCTCCAGCTTTGACAGTTAAACTAACTTTACTAAATCATCCAGCTCAGACAGACACAGCTCTTCCAGCTGAAACATGACCCTGGGATAAAGTCTGAGACCTGAGCAGAGCTGATCAGAGTTAGAAAATAAACTGTAACCTTGCCCTCTGATGCAGGCTCATTCGTTCTGCAGCGCTGAAATGACCATATGGTTTAAATGAGGCTTATATAACACAGAGGCAGCTGCGTTAACCTTTGAGGAAATGAAAGAGGAACTGATCACTTAGTGAGCATTAAGGCTAACACTGACATTTGGATTGTGCTGAAGAGAACAATCCCTATCTCAAAACAGTATTGTTTTAATATCTACGAACTGGCAACAATTTCCTCAACTGTTACATGACTGTGAATAAATGTTGTCAAAAATATCCATACTCTGAGAAGTATATTCAAAAATACTTGAGGCTGTAACTGCTACCAAAGGGGCATCAACAAAGTACTGTATTAAAAAGCGTTAAATATCTTATTTCTGATAAATTTTCAAAAATTTCTAAAAACTAAAAGCACATTGTCATTATGACGTGTTGTGTGTAGAAATTTAAGGAGAAAATAGTTTGTTTTATTTTTGGAATTAGCATGAAATGTGGCAAAAGTCAAGTGCTGTGGATGCCTCTGGGATGTATAGAAGGAAAATTTAAAACAAATATCTGTGACAGTACTTGAAACAATTCTTTTTTCTATCGAACGCAGGAGACTTGTTTGTTTTTCTTTGTCACTGTTTTGTCCAACTCGTTGTTCTTGCATTCTCTTCGCTGATTGATTGATTGACATATTGAAAGAGTTACATCCTGAAAAGTCTATTTTTACTTTCTGACAGTTATCTAAAATAACTAGGGCTGAACGATTTGCAAAAATAATCCAACTGTGATTCTTTTTTTTTCTTCCTACATTGCAATTATGATTTATTGTGTGATTATTTTTAGGTTTTTGTCTTATCTGTTGCTAAACGAATACATTTTTGGAAATAAACACAGCATGACAGAAACCCATGAATTCTATTTTGCTACTTGTGTCTATTTTGTGCTCATTTTAGTCACTTTCTGACTATTTTCAAAGTTTTTTTTCCAAGTTGAGTAACACTGGTGTAGAGCAGTGGTTCCCAAAGTGGGGGTCAAGACCCTTTGGGGGGGTCGCGAGACGTTGATAGGGGGTCGTGGCATGTGTCCCAAAATCAAAAGCTATGAACAATTCATGAACATTTGATCCATTATTGTAAGAATACAAGCAAAAATAGGAGTTAATGAAAATATATAATTATGCAAACAGAAAATGTTTATCTGTTTTTCATATTTCTTTGTTGAAGTTTGATGCAGTGAACTCAGTCGCACATTAGTCGGTATATTTTCTACTGATCAGTTAAATTGAGTATCCTTGGGAGGGTTTTGTTTGTTTTTGGATTGTCCCATTAGTTTTGAACCACAGCAGGGGGTCGCCAGTCTCTAATGCTGTTGTTTTGGGGGTCACAGGCGGAAAAGTTTGGGAACCCCTGTGTAGAGCATAAAACATCTACTACAAAAATAATGGATCTGGTACTCTGACACATTTCAGGTTTAAGAAATATTGCACTGGCTGTGATTAGAATATTGGTTATATTGCCATGTAATCTAATTTGTGATTAATTGCCCAGCCCTAATAATAACCAGGAACCAAATAAAGAACCAGCAAAAAAGTCTATATCACTGTGAAAGAGCGAACAGTGTGTGTGTGTGTGTGTGTGTGTGTTTTTCTCTCTCTCTATCCTCCTCCCTTCAACAGAACCGTGTTGTGCTACACTGTGAATCTATCCAAAAAGAGAATACTAAATCATCATTTACAGATATTGATCGGCTCTGTTGGCTCTGACTCAGAGAAGAGCTGCAGGGAAAATATTGAATATCCTTGTTGAGACGAGATGACTGAGGCTCTCGTCTGCTAATTCAATGTGTCTGAGCCCATCTCTATTTCATGCACCTTTAATTTCATTAAGGAAGCAGCTCACCTCTCAGTTTTGACTGCATGTTTGGACTAGTCCATTAGACGGTGATAGCCACACTCCCTGGATTTGACTTTGTGGTGCAGGGATGTCTCACAGGAAGTGTATGACCCTGTCCTAAGGGCAAAGCTCTACAGACGAGGGGAAGCTGCTCAGACGACCGCTTTCAGCACCTAATTTGATTTTTTTTTATCCAAAGACAAGCCCTGAAAGTTGTTTGTTCTACAGCAACAGACAAAGATGGGTAAATATCAGGGGAGTAGACCAACCAAATTTCATCCTTCTACTTCCTCTATGTCTATCCTGCAGCTGCACTCAGTCACATTCGGCAAATATAGAAAAGCATTACTGCGGATATCAAACTTAACCCTCCACCTGCACGACACAATATTACTTTTTTCTTATTATGCAAAACAACTTCCGTTTATCTCTTCCCTCTTTTTTGTTTTTCCTGTGAAACAAAACATTTCTTAAATATCAATATCTGTTGTTGTTTGTGTTGCAGACTCTGCTCCCTAAGGCGATTTCTACTCCCACCTGAATTCCTTATCTTTTTCAACTTATTCTGCAATAGATGCAGTTGAATTTTATAAACAAAGACTTAGTTTTGATACAGGAAGATAAAACTGAAATGCTTATATTGTGCTCAAACACTGGTGACATGAGACAATGGAAACCAACGCAAAGAAAACTCACGTCAGAGGCCTTTTTACTTGGAATGGCTGTAGAATTTAAAACAGAGTCCATTCCTGAAAATTAAACCTAAGAAATCTGCACATGGCAAACGAGGGCGTCGTTTATTATATTAATGAGAAACAGTGCTTTGTTTGTTTTTCATGTCAGGAGATTAAAAACCATGGCAATTTTTTGAGCCGTGCTGCACAACAAACGGGAAGTGAAAAGTAAAATATGCAAAACAGTGATGACCAGTGCAACACCATCCAGTCTGAGTGCATGTCCCCCAAACACTGTGGAGAACAGCTGCATTCAAAACGCACAAAACAGACCTCGCTCACCATGGGAGGATGTTGGTAAATAGAGGAAACATTCCCTCCATAAAAGCTAAACCTTTTTCCCCCTTTTCATCTTCCAATCATAGCAAAACTGTGCTACCAACTTTAACAACATAATGGCAAAAACCACGTATAGACCTGTCATGATAACAAATTTTGTTGGATGAGAAATTGTCCCAGAAATTATTGCGATAAACCATAACATTGCCATTTTGATACCATTTTCAACTTATATAATAATGGTATAATAGTGCAAGTACACCCTTCTAAAGATAAATAACCTTTTGTTTCCTAAGAATATTTAAAATTGGAAGTATATTGTGAATAAAGACACTGTAAATACCCCAAATAGAAAATCAACACAACCAAAAACAATTAATCGAATGGACTGTCAGCCTCTGTTAACAAAAAAATGCTCTCAAATAAAAACCACACAAACTGAAACAATAGATAAAGTATAAAGTCTCGATCAATAAAATTGCACTTCAATATATATTAAACATTAGGCTCAGACATTAAGGTATTTACCAGGCAAAACTGCCAATCCAGTTAGGACCTTTGTAAACAAAAAACGCACTTGAATAAAAACCACACAAAACCAAAAGCAATATATAAAACAGACTCTGTCGCTGATAAGAAAAAAACTCACAGAGATACAGTAAAGTTAACTCATTATCCAGTGTCTTTGGTGAATGAAAAACTTATCCAGCCTGGCAAAGTTATCTAGCTCATTTTTAGTTATTGTGCAATTAATTGATTTATTGATTACTGCAACAGGCCTATCCACACAACACAAATCTTCATCATCTTAACCTGTTTTGTTTAAGGCAGTGACCAATTATAGGCTGAATTCAACTTTTCATGGCATGCTTCAAATCTAAAGGACATTTTTAAACTTCAAAACCATAGTTTATAACACACAAATATGTAAATAAATTGATCATGCATGTCTTTCTTTTGGAACTTTTGGAAAAGCAAATGGAAAACACAGTTTACTTGATGCTATCATATATGGGAGATTGCATTAATATGCTAGATATAAGCATATATTTATTTAACTTTGGTTTTTAAAACAGAATTTCAACTTTCATCACAGAAATTTATAACAATAATTTTTTCGGAACAGTCCTTTAAACTCTAAATGTCAAAACACTAAAAGGGGATTGTTTTCCAAACAGGAAGATAAAGGAAAAGTGACTGACTTCAACATAGCTACGGCGAGCTCAAGGTTCCAAACAACTCAAAGCACTGCTCTGTGACCTACTTCAGTCAAAAACATTTAATAAAACAATACACTGACGTCACCTGACCTGTTTTTACTTATTTCTATTCATTTACATCCAGAGATTTCTAAATCCGCTGACTAAGTTTATATTGATTTACATATAAACTCAACAAACTGTTGACAAAAAACCCTGTAAAGCTAATTTTTGTACACAGAAAACTTACAGGAGGAATTAACAAGGGAATCAATAAAGAATCAAATCAATGGGTGGAATCAATAAGTGCATTGGTATCAATAAAATCTCATCAATACACATCCCAAATCAAAACAATCATTTAATTGTTCATTAATCACTAAATTGTCAACTTTCAACCTTGTTGTTCATTATAACCTTAGATTTTAGATGATGATCTATCACAGACGACCATAAATGATTAATTCTCTTCAGAAATTCAAACTTTAGAAAGTCATAAGTCATGGTCTGAAGCACAGAATCCAAATCCAACCCTTCAGAGCTGAAGCTTACTGTACAAAAGTAGTCCTGAGTAGGATGGAGACGTACAGATTAAGGTCTGAGCTTTTTCCAAAACAAGCCTAACAACACAGCTCAGACCAGCACAACAGCTACAACACATTACAAGCCAGGAGTCTCAGCTTTGAGTCATTTTCACCATGGTTTTACAATGTGGATACACAATAAAAACACGGTCAACAGTTCATAAACAAGGAAAGGGTTAACCCTGTAGAACCTGAGCCATCACAAAATAGCAAAAAAAAAAAAAAATCATGTTTTCTAACTGAGAAATGACTGTTTTTGTATCATGTTTGACACTTTGGGTGGGTTTTGCAACTTTATTATTTAAGTTTTTAGTATATGTGCAATCTATCAATGCAGAAAATACTTGTTAAAAAAATGAGTAAAAATTTGGCTGTTATTCTCTCCACAACAACTTGAAAATTAGCAATGATTTTCCTGAATAAATGGGTTTTAACAGGTTTTTCAGGAAACTGATTATCATGCCTATGAGATGGGTTGTCTTTGAAACTCACATATCAAATGCAGTATGTTTTCGTGCTGTGTGTCAGAGCACGAATAAAAATTTAGATGTCACCACAGCTTAAAAATAAGCAATGAATTTCCCCCCAAAAAAAGATTTTAACTAGGGATATATTGAGTATATTAGATATACTCAATATATAGCGAGTTGTTGCACATGGGATGTATAAAATGACTATATCACAACCATCGGGTACAAATTGTCAGGTAAATGTTTTAAGACATCAGTATGTACTTCATAGTTGCGTTTCTTTCACTCTCATGATCAAATTGTATAAAGTTCATAAATGTGATACATTCAGTCAGATTATTATAGATAATTCTGAATGAAATATTTTACTGGAACTGAAAATGTGCGGCGAAATACAGTTGTGCCCAAAAGTTTACACCCCCTCCAGCAGAATTTTCTGACTTTTTGGCCTTTTCTCAGAAAATATGAATGATTACACAAAAATCTTTCTGTCACTCATGGTTAGAAGTTGGGTGAAGACATTTATTAACAAACAACTTTGTTCACTCTTTTTAAATCATGATGACAACAGTGAATGAGCCTGTTCATTTTTTTATACACACACACAATGACTGCGAGTAAATAGATCACAGGTGAGGATGGTTACCTTTAGTAGACACTCAAACACATTTGTGTTCACTTTTGTGCATTTATTAGGACAAAACCACCAGAGTTGTGTAAACTTCTCAACATGGTCATTTTTGAAGTTTCTGTTATGATCATGATTTAAAAAGAGTAAAAAAAAATGTATGTGATAGATGATGATAGAAAGGATTTTGTGTTATCATTCATATTTTCTGAGAAAAGGCCAAAAAAGCAGAAATTCTGCTGGAGAGTGTAAACTTTTGGGCACAACTGTGAAGTGTGTATTGGAATAAAAGGTTTGTTAAACTTAACCTGATTCTGGTTTTTCCCTTTTTGGCTGCAAATTTTATAAATCTGACTCAAAGATCTGGTTGAAAAATTAAACTGGTGTCATTTTATTAATTAAAGGGTTGAATTGCACATATTATATGGTGATTTACAAGAGAAATCAAAATATCGAGATATATATTGTGTGTCGTGACAGAGCCAAAAAATATGGAGGTATTTGTTTTAGGCCATATCGTGCAGCCCTAGTTCTTTCAGTACTTTCCCTAGTTTTTTCAGGAAACTCATTATAATGTTGATGAGATGGATTGTCTTTGAAACTCATATCAAATTTGATATGTTTCATGTTACAGAGTTACTAAAGTTAACACATAGCAGTGCTGTCCAATCACAGGATAGCTTCATTTGCTCAAAGTTTCTGATAAAGAAACAGCTGATTCACTGACAAGGATGATTTTCATTACTCTGAGTTTACAGCTCAGAGCATCTAATGTGAGGTGTCCTCTGTGTCTGTGAGAAAGAAGAAAGCTAAGATGAGTTTTTGGAGTTTATGTCATGATGTGAGGACAGACTGGTTCTAATTCCCATAAAGGTTTGAGGTGGGATATTTTCTTCACTCTTAACAACTAGGAAAAAAGCAATGGGGACTAAAAAAAAATCACTACTTCTCAATAAAATGAAAAATTTCAGCACCATGGAGAGCAAACATCCCCAACAGAATGTAATAAACAGCAAAGCTCTTTGGAGTACGACTGGGATCAAAGTTTTGAAAAGAGGAGCAGACAGACATGCTGGAAGATGCTCTAAATTCTTTATGGACTCACTAACAGCAGGAAGAGAAAGTCTCACTGTGCTTTGAATGCAGACTCGCTCTGTATAGCTCCCAAAAACATCTTCTTTCAGGTTACAAGTTCTCAGAAAGAGCCACAGAGGGAAGATCAGTGTGTGTGAAATCCTGTCTTCAGGTTCAGGTGACGAGCTCTGACACATCTTACTGTTAACTCACTACAGAATAGAAGAGGATTTCAGGGAGAGGAAGCTCTTTTTCTCCTGGCACCACAGCATCCATGGAACTATAAGACATATTTTTCTTTTTGATAAAAGGCCACGAGTCGCTATCACTGGTCTTTGTGTTGTTATCTTTCCCATTTGCTGCTCATTCAAGCTACAGCGACAAATCGTATTAGCTCCGTTTAGAAGCTCGACACTGGCTCTTCTTCGAGATGTAATTTCAATTTTATTGAAAACTATAAAAAGCTCCCAAGCGACACACAAGACCACTTTTCTGATCACTAATGAGCTGAGGAGCTAACAGAGCCAAGCAGCTTGTTCCACAGTCTGAAGCGAGGTTACGGACTCTTTGCTTTGGAACTTCCTGAAAAAGGAACTTGATCCTGACACGATATCAGCGCGATGTGACTGTGTCCGCAGAAGAACAGAAAGGGGTGACACGAGGATATGAGTAGGTTTATCTGAGCCTTCTGGTGGTGTCCGGTCTCTAACTCAGTGAGCCATGCATGAAGGAAGGAGCCCAAGAGGTGACCGTGGTGTCACGCCCACACAGAACAGTCTGAGAAACAAGTGCAGCTGCAGCTGCAAGTGAGACTGAGTGTCCAGTTGTGTCAGGAAACAGCTCCATGGTCAATGGCTCAGGGTTTGAAACTAGAGCCATTATGGCTTGTCATCGATTAATCGACATCGGCCATTATGTAGCCGATATATAAACTTTCTTTTTCCTGTGTGGAGATGCCGTCGTTGCTGCTCCTGTGTATTGATCTGGCTGCATCATGTTGCTCTCTGCCCGTGTACCTGGCCCCTCCCCCTGCAGCCCCTCCTCCTCTCCCCCACTCACACTCACTCTCAGCCATAGACTATAATGAGTGGACGTAACGACGTTCGGCTCAAACTGAAGCTTCCAGCAGATGCCCCGCCCCCTGGTGTCTGGCTGCAGTATAGGTCATAAGCCCCGCCTCCCCATGTATTCCAGACATGAGCCGGGAAAACTTAAAAAAATTACAATACCTGGTAGAAACGTTTCTTTCATCTTTACGCTAGGGTAGTATGACGATGTCATCTGGCTTCATGGTGTTCGGGTGTTTTTTTTCCTGAGAAGTTAGTTTCTCATTAGTTATTGGACGTTTAAAACCGCGATATAAGTTTCGTTTTATGATAGTTGACAGCTGCCGTTCGTGAGTAGTTTTTATCAGGGATATAAGAAACTTCAGGAAAGAGAGCCAAAAGGAGACTAAACCTGAACCGGAAATTCTCTACTGCGCAGACTCTGGCTGCAAGATGGCGAAGGGGTTTTTTGGCTTCAAAATCGTAGAACGGTGACAGGCGGAAGCACGCTGTCCATTCTATATACAGTCATTGCTCTCAGCCACAGAGGAGGACAGAACAGCGACAGAAACAACTATTTTACTCACTCCATGGTAAGCTGTGACTTTGTAAACAATATAAACTTTTGTGCTCCATGACAAAAACATTCTGGAGGAAACACGCTGCTAAGACATGTCAGGACATGTTTGTTCACAGAAGTTTTAGAGAGTGCATTACAGCGTTTTTACACCGTTTAAGTTACTTTTTTGTGAAATTAACTATGACAAACGCTCCTGTTAATTCACAAATCCACTATTATCAAATATAAGACAATAGTGTGGCGTTTTAACGTCGTGTAAGTTGCTTTTATGTGAAATAAACAGTGATAAACGCTCTTGTCAATACATATGTCAACCATCATCTAATAAAACACTATAATACGGTGTTTTAACGTCATGTAAGTTGCAGTTACAACGATATATGTAACTGTTAACTCCCATGTCCACCATTAATACGTGAATACTATAAAGAGTCTCACAAGTATTTTATATTGATTTTATTCATTGCATGTTTTGAAAGCAGCTACGTTATTACGTAAAATCTAGTTCGGTCACTGCATTAAATGGAAGATGGAACTTTTCAAAATCTAGTAAATATGACTTGTTGATATTGCTTAGATGTTTTTAGGATGAGCTTTTTAAAAGTACATAATGTATTAGTTTAAAACACCTCCCATTAGCTTGTGTATTATCACTTTAAGTTGAATGCAGCCACTTTTTTTATTTAAAAATGGTCAACTATAGTCAAATTCTGTGCTTATTACCAAAATTCACTAAATCCATGTTTTGATTACACAGACAGAGGGGGAGAGAAAGGTGTGGAGCCACTTGTAAAAATACTTGATTGTGGAGATGATTTTTCTTGTTGCAGTCCACGCTTATACTATATCAAAGTTTAAAGTTCCAGTATCAAATTTACCCCAGTTAGAAGTGACAATATGTTGCAGAAAGCCAGAGATTTGTTTTTTAATTATCCAGCATTGTGAACAATTCACAGCACGTCACTGTCCCTTTAAATTGGACCTGTTTTAAGTGCTCGATCCAAGCCCCAAATGAAATACATCTGCCAGTCGTATCAGTTTCCAATCACAGGTGTACGGTGCATGTTCCCACTGCTGGCATGATGTGATGTTTGGACAGTTTTACAGAGCTTCAGGCTGCACAGAAAGAAGAGACTGTTTGGAGAGCGCTGTGTGGGAGCTGTCCGACTGCAGCTCTAATGAGCTTGGAATGAAAAGCCGGTGAGGTGGACCACAATGTTTTACTCCAATATGTGGTGCTTCCCACAGAAGCCTGGGTTATACATACAACAAAGTTTTAGTGGCATAAACAATAAAACACCATTTACAGAGTGTTACTGAGTAAAGCTGATAGCTTAGATTAGGCTTTTAAAACGAAAAAAGGTAAATGGAAGAGACACAAGCATCATATCATTTCATGCTCTCCTGCTCCTCTTTTCTCTCCACAGCTACACACACATATGAAACACACACACACACACATACGCACATGGCAGCTGGCTGAGTGGTGGCTGACTGTACGTACGCAGCTCAGTCTGATGTGTGTGCTGGAGTGAGACGATGATGTGGCTCCAGAAGATCTCAAGAGAAATATGGTGACGCTTTCCTGCAAGTGTGATGTGTCTGCTCACAGACATGTAGCCTGCGTGTGTGTGTGTGTGTGTGTGTGTTTATGTGTGTGCTGCTTTTTATCTTTGCCCTCTTAGCAAGCAAAACAAACACAGCTGGATACACCTCAGTGACTATGAGGCGTATGACAGTTGTATGTGAATCGACTGAAAGATAACATGTTTGATTCCACGCTCTGCACACCCATGAAGGAAAACAACTGCACCTAAATGTCACACTTTCGTTTTTTTTTTTTCACTGAGACACCTTTTGATACCACACATACTGTGATGATTTAATTACACTTTTGAGCTTTCATAACTTCATTAGGAGCAGGAACAGGAGGGTGCATGAATCAGGAAATCAAACAGAGGAGTGGGTAACATGAGCCTTGGACGTCTGCTTGAGGACTATAGAGATGCACAACCAGTGTCCTGCTACTCTGCAGTTTACAAACAGATTTCAGGGTAGAAACTGGTGCTTTTCTGAAACGTTAAGAGCTGTGAATCAAAAAAAATATCCGGGCTGTCCTCAGTTTTCACAGGCAAATTGGATATAAAAGACAAATAAATATGATCTATGTATAGGGCTGGACGATATGGCAAGAAAAAAAACAGAATATATTTTTTGTATAATCTGATCTTGATTATTACATTTTTTGTATTATTTTTAAACTGCCAACTTTTAAACATGTGTAGTGAAAATGAAAGGAACTTTTAAAAAAGAAATTCTATCAACAAAGAAAGCAAATGAAGCAAACGTTTTTGCAGGTATGCAAGACCCAAAATAAACAAATTAAAATGTTAATTTGTTCATGGGAACTAGGGTTGTCACGATACCAGAATTTCAGTAGTCGATACCAATACCTGAGATTTTCCAAAAATCTTGATACTAATTATTTATCACAATTAAAAAAAAAACCCAACAGAACCCATGTACTTTTAAAGTCACTAATTTATTGAAAACTGCTTTAAACTGTCAAGTATTTCACACCACTATAAGAACAAGCAATACTGTGTAACTGATATTTGGGGTTGAGTTGCTCAAGCATTTGTCCAAATCAATATTTTTCTACTGTGTAGATAGTGACTTGATCCATGCACAGAAACTCTGCTACAGCCCTATTCATTTTTTTTTTGACTGTTTGAATTTGTGTCATATTTTTTGTGCCTTTCAAAAGCTTAGCTGATTTTGGGCTGTGTTAGTATTGTGCCACTTTCCTCCTGCTTCCCCTGGTCTGGGTCACATTGGTACTGTAAAGGAAAAAAAAACGCTCACATGCGAGGGAAAAGTTGAATATTCGGTTCTGACGGTACCAGAAAGTAGCAGGTATTGATTTATTTTTTGCGTGTTGGTGTTGAATTGTTACCAGAAATATCGGTTCTTGTGACAACCCTAATGGGAACATTATCATTAACAAAAAGACATTGCATGACATCTATTTTGCTGCCCGAGCCCCATGTTTAGCTCCACGTTTGGTCATTCTATTTACTTCTCTGTCAATTTACAAATGGAAGTGGAGCAGGAAAAGGTCCACTCTGATTGGCTGTATTCACACATATTTCCTGCCTTGTTTGACCAATTAAATATATTCACAGCTGATCACTGTAAATGATATGAAGCTTATTACATTCAAGAATCACGATCATCTGGCCCAGCTCATCTACGTATATATAATACCGTAGTTTAACCAAGCAAAGTCTGCACTTAAGCAAATTTTGTTTTTCTTTTTAGAAGTTCCTTCAAAACTTTTTGACACTGAAGAAGTGTGTTTTCTTCCATTGTGAATCTCACAGTGCAGCACTTATTTTACCGACAGCTAATAATCGTGATAAATCAGATTTATGTAGGTACTAGTGCTGGACGATACTGGAAAAAACTTACATTGCGATTTTTTGGGGGGTTGCAATATATTGCGATATATATTACGATATTAAAAAAATGATAATTTTCACCAGATGACTTGAATAGCTCTGTTTGGGGAGAATTTGGTTGACTCACAATGACACAATTGTATTCATATAATATCAATTTGCAAAAATGATTTCTGAGAGGTGCTGGGGATGATGACGACTACTAAAAGTAAGGCTATATTAAAGTGCATCTAACCTCCTGTTTGCACAGGAC
>RPOG01006523.1:0-23365 GCA_008086565.1 Thalassoma bifasciatum | reverse complement strand
TGAGAAAGGCCATTAAGATGAAAGTATCAAGCTTTCAAACTAATTCAGAGTTGAGACGTCGGTGCAGGAAGTGAAAAACTCCTCAGGGAATCATCTGTGACAGTTTCACGTGGAGCAGAGAAACATTTTGAACATTTTAATCAGCAGAAGATTCACAGCGTCCGTCCGTAGGAGGGGAATATACGTCTCCACGCTCGGGGAATCTTTTATTTCATATCTTACCGAAGAAACATCGCACGCTCATCCCACCTGCACAATCACAAACCTCATTGACAGAAAATCAAATAGAAGGAGCCGCCACATGCTGCCCACACTCTTTGATTGACAGCTGATCTCTGGGAATAAACACAGCGCAGCAGAGAGCGCTTAGCAACAAAGATGGAGTCAGAATGAGAACGGCGAGAAGAAAGAAATCAAACAGGATGTCATGGATTACCTCCTCATAAAGGATTCTCATTTCCAACACATCCATTCTCATCACTCTGACGCCTGCTGATCTCTGTCTGTCAGCCTGCCTGTTCAAATAAAGGTTAATAAAAAAATGCAATATGTTTCAGGCGCATCATCATCATCATCGGGCTGTTGCTGCCGCTGCTGCCACGTCTCGTCCTGTCCTGACTCTTCCGCTCGCCGTTGTTTGTTTGCTGTTTCTCTTTTCCCACCACAACAGCCTGAAGAAAGAGACGGGCTGCCATGATGTGTCAGAGCGCCTGTCACCCCCAGGGGAGGGGGGGAAGGGGGGGGGGGCAGTCACAGTCGCATGCAATACTGTATTAATTGGTGTCACTTTGCAAGGAAGGGTGATACAAAAGCCCCCGCCCTCTCTCTCTCCCTCTCTTTCTCTATCTCTCTCGCCCCCTGACAGTCTAATTAGTCGTCCTGAGCTGCAAATAAGCTGTGTGCTGAAGCATGTAGACGTGTGTATGTGTGTGTGTGTAGTAGAGCATGTGAACATGTGTGTGTGCAGTGAAGTCTATAGGCGTGTGTGTTGCCACAGGGGGGGTGGTTGTTAGCGGGTATGTGGGGGCATGAAGGACAGAGGTCTTCACAGGGAGGAGGGGGCAGGGACAGATGAGTTATGGGTCATCAACACCTTCTCTGCTGCTAATCAGCACCGTGTTTACCCCCCCCCCCCCTCCTCTCTCCCTCCCTCACCCTTTACAGACGTCACTGCCCCTCCACAGCTCTGTGTGATCACCGGTTGAGGCCTCTGCAGACTGGATCTGTGTTTGCTGTCATTAATGGAAATAGTCTGCACTCGTTCATTTTCAGCACATGGTTCCAGTGGCGTCCACAGACATTTTGAAGGGCAGGGGCAAGTGAAAAAAAAAGGCACCAACAGCACGTGTTTTGGCTCCCAAGAAGTCACCTGATTGTATTTTTTGCTTCCAAAATTGCACTTTAGCACATGTTTTAGCTCCTTAGAGAATACTAAAGCATGTGTTTTGGCCACCAGAATGCCTGTTTACCATGTTTTAACCAGCTAAAGGGGCAGATAAGTGTGATTCGCCTACAAATTGGGCACTCAAGTGTGTGTTTTGGCTCCCCAGAAGTCACTCCAGCTCAAGTTTGAAACCAAGGACAGCACTCAAGCAAATGTTATGGCTCCAACATGTCCACTTTAGTGCAAGATTGTCTCCCAAGAGTCCACTTTAGCGTAAGATGGTGCTTATGAGGGAACTTTAGGGCCTATTCTATGGTGGAGAGGGCCTTTTAAAATGTGGTTTGGCTCCCAGGAGGGCAGTTGATCATGTTTTAACGAGTCAATGGGGCAGATTAACGTAGTATGCAAACCAAGAGGACACTTCAGCATGTGTTTTGGCTCCCAAGAAGGCACTCCAGCACAAGTTTGGAAACCAAGGAGGGCACTTCAGCAAATATTTAGGCACCCAAGAGTTTACATTGGTGCATGTTTGTCTCCCTAGAGGCCACTTTAGCATAAGATGGCACCCAAGAGGTAACTTTAGGGCCTGATTTGTGGTGGAGAGGGCACTTTAACATGTGTTTTGGCTCCCTGGAGGATAATTTTTTTATATTTTAACCAGTCAAAGGGGTGGATTGGTGTAGTTTGCCAACTATGCGGGTACTTAAGCAATTCTTTTGGCTCCCAAGGAGGCACATTAGCACATTTCTGCTCCTTAAAGGATCCTGAAACATGCTTTTGGACCCCAAGGAGGCCAATTTATTATGTTTTAACCAGCCAAAGGGGCACATAACTATGGTTTTCCCATCAGTTGAGCTCTTTAGCTCAAGTTTGGAACCAAGGACAGCACTAAAGCAAATACTTTGGCTCCAAAGACTCCACTTTAGTGCAAGTTTGGCTCCCAAGAGGCCACTTTTTGAGGGAACTTTAGAGCCTGTTCTGTGGTGGAGAGGGCCCTTTAACATGTGTTTTGGGTCCCAGGAGGGCAGGTAATCATGTTTTAAACAGCCAAAGGGGCAAATAAGTGTGGTTCACCAACCAGTTGGGCACTAAAGCGCATTATTTTGGGTCCCAAGAAGGCACTCCTGCACAAGTTTGTTGCCAAGGTGGGCACTCTAGCAAATGTTTTGGCTCCCAAGAGGCCACTTCAGCGCCTGTTTTGATAGTGGAGATTGCACTGCAGTGTGTGTTTCTTCTCCTGCAAGGGGAAGATAAGCGTAGTTCCCCAACCAGGACTGCACATTTTATCCCCTAAGAGGGCACTGTAGTTGGGTCAAGGGGCAACCGCTGCCCCCACCTGAGGCATAAGACTCCAGGGCTGAAAATAAGTCCCACTCCAAAATTAGTTTTGGAAAGTCTATCAATGTGATGATTTCATGTTTCGATTGGTGCTTCAAGAAAAGATAAGATCACTTTATTAATCCCAAAGGAAATTGTTTTGCCAGAGAACAAAACACAAAGCAGTAACAGGAGGAGTTGTAGAGTCTGATTGGCACAGGTAGGAAAGTCTCCAGCTTTCAGTCTGTGTCAGGGTTACGTAGATTAAAAGTTGTGTTCATTCATTAGTTGTTTTTTCTTTATTTCATGTTGTTCTATAAGTAGTTGTAATTGCTTTGAACTTTCTTATCTGCAAACGTCTCTCCTTTTGTGGAAGGATAAACTTTTCCCCATAGACCTGAAATCTGAATCAATTACAGCAGCTTCAATTCAAGGTTAATAACATCTCCAAACAGAAATCAGTCATTCATGGATAATCATTCACAGAGCCAGCCGTTCACGTTTTATTGGCTCTGATATTATCTTGACATTTTCTTGACATTATCATCTTGACATTTCCTTGACAAACTACGACTACTGTTCAGCTCCCGGCTAACCTCGCTGTGAGAAAACTGATACTGAGGGCAGGGAAAGATAAGGATTTCATAACAAGGCCAATATTTGACTCTAGCGATTCTTCTCTGTGTAAAAAAATATCAATATTGCAAGTCATTAAACAAATGGTGAACAAAAAAAAAAAAAAAGGGCCCTCGGATCGGCTCCCACCAGAGGCATGGCAGACGGATGCAGTAAAACATTTAATCACCCCTCTTTAAAAGCTGGGAGATTTATTCACCCGGCGCTGTAGAAGGCTGCAAATGGTGCGATCTGATCTGTTTAAAATACCGCCCTTGATCCGCCCAGGGCGAGAGGGCTTCTCTGGCTCGTTTTGTAACGTGACTCGCTGTTTAACTGCCCACCAGTGGCGGAGAGAGAGTGAGTAAGGGAGCCAGCGGGCATCAGAAGGTCAGGCCAATGTGAGCCGCCGAGCCTGGCTGGTAAACATCCCCGGGGAGAGGTGGGAGAGGCCGCTTACCCAGCCTGGGCCTGCAGCCTGCTGGGTGAGTCTGGGGACAGCTGAATCGCCCACCAACTCCAGCTGAAACCACCATCCTCATTTGTTATTCACATGCCTTTAAGGGCCTGATGCCTGTCTATCCACTCCCAGCTCCTCTGTCTGCTGGTGGGCGGACAAGCTCGCCGTGTTAGTACCTCTCTTTACCTTCTCTTATTGAGAATTTCACGACTTTTCACGGAGAAAGAAAAGGTGCAAACTGACGTTGCTCCTTCATGTGACCTTGTGAGGTGAGACTCATCGTGTGTCACCGTGATGAATCTCCACAGCTGCCTCACCATGTGCCATTTCTGCAACTGTTTACTTGATTTTGATGGATATGGCGCCGTAATCCTTGTGACAATCGAGCCCGGGGGGGGGTCTGCTTGTCGTTTGCATGGCTCAGATGATGTAAGCAGAAAAGACAAAGCCCCAGTGATGAACACATGACGAGGTCTAGACAGGCAACATGAATGGGAAGCTTTGTTGGATACGGGAGAGTTCAAACTGAGTTACTTCCCAACAAAATGAATAAAAGTGTTTGTTGTGGTTTTTTATGATCAAACAGATGAATTCAAAACAGACTGTGGCTTGTGGTCATCAAGGTTGTGGCTGAGTCCATGGAGGACAATAAACAAGAAGACGATACAGACAGTCGAATAGAAATTTGAAGGCCCTGAGAGGAATTTATGAGTAAGAGTCTCACTTTTATTCATCTGCCTGTGCAAGATTTAAATTTACATATTGGTGTCAAAAATGTTATTTCTCAGTATCCATGGCTGAGTTGGTCACAAATCCATTTACGGCACTAGACAAAGAGTTCAGCTGTGAGAGGCAAGAGCTGTACATTGTTCCGAAGAAAACAACTTCTTAAATTGATTTTGTCGTAATAATGGACTCTGGAACTGGACTGTTAGACAGAAAAAGTGCATCAGTGCAGAAGAAAGCTAAACAGGAGAGTGATAGAGCACAGGCTAAAGGCTAACGCACAAGCTATAGGCTAAAACAGCAGCAAAGCTCCATTTTATTGACAGCAAAGTCTGTCAATAAAATGAAGAGCCAGGTTACGTTTGCTCTGCTTGTTGAGGTTGGAGTTGGTAGATGAGCACTGGTAGGACACAACCAGGGTCATACCGATGATCTGTTACACGCAAAGAGAGAGACAGAGAGAGGGAGAGAAAGAGAGAGACTCCAAATCATATTTTAGACTCCAATTTTTATTTTGTGTTTGTTTAAGAAGAGTTTTTTATTGTGCAACACTGTTCCACTTTGCCCCTGCCTTTCACACAAGCAAAATATCGATTGTAAAACAGCGACAGCAAACAGTTTCAAGTTTGATAAATACATTTCCGGTTGCTAAATGATGATATTTGCATTTCCTCCTCTTGGTATTCTGTGCGTTTTGGTGATCTGCGTGCATTCTGCATATTCATGAAGGCAGAGACACGCTAAATGGAGAACAAATGCTTACGTGAGAAACACAATCCAGCTCTTGTAGACACAAACCGTCAGTAGATCAGGCCCTTTATCTATACTAGTAATAGAGTCTGTGTGAAAATCAGTGTTACACTTTGCACCCGTGCAGTTGATGAATGCTGCATCAAAGTTGCTGCTTACAAAAGTATTGATGGCATATCGGAAAATCCTGTCTAGTAAAAGAAATTTACAGGTGATCAGTGATCACAGGCTTTTACCTGTAAATCCTGTGTTCTCTACAGGTGTGTGACAGCAACTTTGGACTTATTGGGTATTGGTTTAGAGATGAGACGCTTCACCTGCTGCACCTCCTGGATATTAAACTCCAAACTGAGTTCACCACATTTGATTGTTGTCACCTTTCAAACAATAAATAAATACATAACGAAGAAATAACGAAGAAAAGTGGTGTTGAAATGAAGATTAAATGCACACTATGGCACTGATAAGGTAGCAGATATCACCTGAAGGTACAAGCCAAGTGTCAGGAATAGAGAGGAAGTTCCTGCTAAAGGATCTCAAACAAATTAAAAAATGCCTACAGTGCATTTCCTCCTCATCATTGAATCCAGGGTTTACCTGTCGCCTCCTTTCACAACTAATTGTGGACAATCAAGCAAGTGAAGGAGCATCGTTGACCTCAGAGCATGCACTTTATGAATTAATGAAGCCCCTGTTTCGTTCTGTACCTGCTGTGGAGTTTTTTTCTGAGCTTCCACTGAACCTTGCGATATGACAACTCTGCATTTTTGAAGGTGAAGAAGCAACTTTCAGCCTCTAAGCAGACAAGGACGAGAAGCTCCAGGGCAGCGACTTCCTCGTCCTTGAGGAGAGATTGTTTTGCTGACTGCTGACACATTTTCCACTTCCAATTTCCTCCTCTTCTTCACCAGGTCAGAAACTTTTATTGTCGTGCTACTTTTAAAACTATAAACTGCTTCGAAAAACTCTCGTCATATTTTGGAGGAGCCAGAAGCGGGACCAGCTCTCGGCTCGACTCTCTGCGAGCGTTTCTTTGTGTGCAAGATAGAAACTTTCCACAGGTGATGTGTTTGTTCACAAGATCAGCCTTAAGCTACTGTGAACCCCCCCGGGCATCTCTGTGTGTAATAATCCCTGAAATCCTGAAAACCATCAGACGGATCCAGCAGCAGCAGCAGCAGCACAATAACAGAAGGGATGTGAAGATATCTGCTCCCTCCTCCTCCTCGGCTTCTATCTCCCCCTGCATGCTTGTTTTCTCTCAGATGGGTAATGATGCTATTTGGGAGGACAGCCTTGATAACTCTGCTGAGATAATCTGGCGTTGTAATCTTCTCTACTGTAAATTGGGCCCTTCGACTGCCAAGGCGGCGTTTCTGTGAAGTGCCTCTGAGAAACACTTTGCCACAGATTACCCCGCTCGTTTCCCGCCTCAGCCCCCATTAGAGTCTCTTTCATGTTGTCATTTTTTGGGGTTTGTGTATGGCTTCTTCTTCTTCTTCTTTTTTTTTTTCCTCAGAGGATTCTGATCTCTTTAAAGGACACTCACTTTTAAAATCCACTTAGATTGTTTTCCCACTTCGCCGTTACATGAAATAGGATTTCTGTCCACAAAGTTTGAAGCTCTGCACGAGCTGGCAGTTTGGTAGATTATGATCGTAATAACGCAGATGCCTCAAGGAAGGAATGATGCTTCAGAAAGGTCAGATGTAAGGCTGCCGCAAACCAATTTTACTGAAGAGCTTAAGCGATGGTTTGCAGGATGGAGGGAGTGGCCAAATTGTTGAAAAAACACACGCCAAAGTGCCCTCCTCGCCAGGATATCCGACCACACTCTTTGGAGCAAAACTGTCTGCTAAAATTACAACTTGGGAGCCACAACATGCTGCAGTGACCCCTGAAATGGCAAAGTACAACGTCCATCTTGGGTGCAAAAGTTTGTGCCAAAATGCCCACTTGGGTGCCAAAACACATGCCAAAGTGCCCTCCGAACTGTAAAAGCACAACTTTCTCTTGGTAGCAATATTGTTGGCCAAAATGTCCAATTGGGTGCAAAAACACATGCCATAGTGCACTCCTAACTAGAAAAATACAACTGTACTATTGGAAGCACAGAAGATGCCAAAATTCCCGCTTGGTTGCCAGAACACATGCTATAGTGCACTCTTAGATGCCAAAACACATGCCAAAAGTCCTTTTGATGCCAAAACACATAGCAAAGTGCTGTCTTGTGAGCGAAAATTTGTGCCAAAAGGCTTCTTGGGATTCAAAACACATGCTGTAGTGCACTCTTAGATGCCATAACACATGCCAAAGTGTCCTCTTGGGAGCCAAAACACATGCCATAGTGCACTCCTAGCTGTAAAAGCACAACTTTCCCTTCGGAGAAAAAATTGTTTGCTGAAATTCTCACTTGGGTGCCAGCACATTCTCTTAAGTGCATTTTTGGGTGCCAAAACACATGCCATAGTGCCCTCTTGGGTGCAAAACACATGCTACAGTGCACTCTGGGGTGCCAGATCATATTTCAAAGTGTCGTCTTGGGATCCAAAACACATGCCATAGTGCACTCCTAACTGTAAAAGTACAACTTTCTATTGGGAGCAAAATTGTTTGCCAAAACACATAGCAAAGTGCTGTCTTTTGAGCAAAAACATATGCCAAAATGGCTTCTTGGGTACCAAACCACATGCTATCGTGCACTCTTAGGTGCCAAAACACATGCCACAGTGCCCCCTAACTGTAAAAGCACAACGTTCCCTTGGGATCCAAAACTGTTTGCCAAAATGTCCACTTGGGAGCCAAAACATATGCTTAGATGTCCTCCCAGCTGGAGAAATACAACTTCACTCTTGGGAGCAAAACTGTGTGCCAAAATGCCCACGTAGGTGCCAGATAGTGTGCTTAATGTTCCTTCTGTCACCAAAACACATGCCAAAGTGCCCTTCTAGCTATAAATATACAATGGCATGCTTTGGAGCAAAAATATATGCCAAAATACTCACTTAGGTTCCAAAACATATGCTGAACTGTCCACTTGGGAGCCAAAACATGTGCTTAGATGTCCTCCCAGCTGAAGAAATACAACTTCACTTTTGGGAGCAAAAATGTGTGCCAAAATACCCACTTTGGTGCCAAAACACATGCTAAAGTGTTCTCTTAGGAGTCAAAATAAGCTTGTCAAAATATGATAAACTACTCTCTTGGGTGGCAAAACACAAGCTAATGTGCCTTTTTGGAGCCAAAACACAGTTGACAAAACACTCTTAACTGTGGATTAAACATGATACATTGCTCATTCGGGAGCCAAAACATAAGCTAAAGTGTCTGTCTTGGGAGCCAAAATTCACTCTTAAGTGCTTTGCTGGTTGGCAAAATACAAGTGCCCTCTTGGGTGGAATGAAAACACCTACCTGCCCCCAGAGCTGGTTAAAACATGATCAACTGCCTTCTTGGGAGCCAAACACAAGCCAATGTGACCTATTGCCTACTTGACTGACCACAGGATATTAGCTATAACCTGAAGAGATCTTTGAATACAAGCAGTTTTTGAAGGACTTTCAGTAACAAAAAATTACAGAAAAAGCATAAAGAGCCTCTTTCAAAGCTGAAATCTCTGCAGAAGGAAACTCAGGGGGGCACTAAGAGCTGCAGTTCTGATTCATTGTCCTCACTGTCGGCTTCATGTGCTCAGATTTATTGATTCCAATAACCTGCATGGATGTTAGGGGCCGGCTGGAACATGACCGGCTGAGTAAAAGCAGAGCAGTTTCCTGCCTGGAGGTGAAAAGTGAGGATGTGTGCAGCTCAGTGGCTTTTAAACCCTTTTACACAGGTAATGCTAGGGTGTGTGTGAGTGTGTGTGTGTGTGTTGGTCAGGAGGCTGACTGCACCAGAATTCCCTAAAGACAGAGAGTCCCAATTAAACACATATTACCTGCGTTTTATTCCACGCTTGTAGGCAAACACCGACCCAGAATCCATGTGTTACAAACAGCATATACATAACCAGGACTGTTTACTCTGAGTTTGATTATTTCTGCCTGTTTGTGCTCAGAAACACAGACAAAACACCAGCCAGACTTGGATCCATCCAGCTTTTCTTAATACGCCGAAAAGAAAAACAAAACCACAAGTCCACATTCAACTCCAGACTGCTCCTGGCTCAGAGTCATGTGGCTCCTCGTGTCACATGTCGAATCAGCACATGGTCGGGTTTAAGCAGCCGAGTGGACCGGTGCAGCTCAGGGAGAGAGAGAGAGAGAGGGAGGGAGAGAGAGTCCTTCAGGAAGAGGATCAGAGTTCAAACTGCAAGTGTCCACTCTGCTGGAGTGTCCTCGCGGTGGATTTTAACCTGTGTCAGATTGTCAAAAGTCTGGTGAACCGAAGCGTGAAGCTTTTTCTCTTCACACACACACAGACTGGATTTGATGACCAGAAGCTGAACGAACAACCAGGAATACAGCGAGAGGCGATGCAACCCAGTGGTAAACATGGTGAAAACACCAAAAGAAAGAAAGTCCACTCTTTATTTTCCCGTGCTGCAGTGTTTCACCTTTCATGCTCACTTTCCCCTCAGGCTTTTTTTTTTTTATTTACAATCCAGACTTAAAGCTGACAAATTTCAACCACAGCCCGCGCGTCGAATAAGCTTCACTCCTACATCGCTACAAGAAACCAATATAGAGAAGGTCAAAGGTTACGACCGCAGCGCTTTCTGAGCTGCTGTGACAGAATAATGAAGGTGAATAAAAAAAACTGAGCACAAGCAAAACAGAGAGATGTGATTTTTTTTTACTGTTTGGATGAGTTGATGTGAGATGCATCTTGAAGTGATGAGGTTCAAGCAAACAAAAAAGGAGCAGGATTGATTGTTTCATTAAGAGCACAAAGGGAAAGGTCATTCTAACTGTTGTTAAGAGAAGGAAACAGGAAGTTTAGAGCCTGAAGGGCAAGAAGATATCCAATAACATCATCTACATAGAAAAAAAAATATTTCTTTGACACAGAGAGACATATACTTCGAATCAAATTTTAAAGACCAGTGGGAAAAATTGCACAACTTTACATTTTGCACTTTTGGATCTCAAAAAGGTTTTAAGTAGAGTTTCAAAAGACAAAAAGAAGAAATGGGAGTGAGACAAAAATGAGTGAGTAATTTATTGAAAACAATAATGAAAGGTAAATAGTCTGTTCATCAGCTTAAGACCACTGCTTAAAAAAAATAAGCGGAAAAAGTAGAAATCAAAGTTTGAAAATAGGACTCCACCGTTCTTGTTGATCACTTCAAACGTTTGTGGGACCATAACTTCAAGTGGTTAAGATGCTTAATGTTTGGCGTCCACTGTCTGGAACAATGACTGTATATAGAATGGACAGCGTTCTACGTTTTTGAAGCCAAAAAACCCCGTTTCTCTAGCCGCCATTGTGCAGCCAGAGTCTGCGCAGTAGAGAATTTCCGGTGGAGCCAAGTAAAAAAGAGAAATAAAAATATTTATTTCTTCTTCTTCAGAAGGTTTAGTCTCCTTTTGGCTCTTTCCCGAAGTTTCTTATATCCCCGGTAAAAACTACTCGCGAACGGCAGGTGTCAACTTTCATAGAACGAAACTTATATCGCGGTTTTTAACGTCCAATAACTAATGAGAAACTAACTTCTCAGGAAAAAAACACCCGAATACCATGCAGCCAAATGACATCATCATACCACCTTAGCGTAAGGATGAGAGAAACGTTTCTACGAGGTATCGTAATTTTTTAAAGTTTTCCCGGCTCATATCTGGAATACATGGGGAGGCGGGGCTTATGACCTATACTGCAGCCAGACACCAGGGGGCGGGGCATCTGCTGGAGGCTTCAGTTTGAGCCGAACATCGTTACGTCCACTCATTATACAGTCTATGGTGTGGAACTGACGTCCAATGTTGTAAACTTCCCTCTCCATCCATCCATCCCATAATGTTCTCAATGTGATTTAGATCAGGGGAACACGCAGGATGATCCAAAAGAGTGAGATTATTCCTCCAGTGTTGTCCTGTTGAAAAACCCAGACATTAGCACAAAGAGCAGGGCCCTCAGTCATGAAGGACGCCCCTGCACAACCGTCAGCTCCATTGTTCAGAAAAAGCAGATCATGATGCCCCCCCCTCCACTGTGCCGCCTAGAAAACATCTCAGTGGGATCTCCTTGTCATGACAGTAACGTTGGACGCCATCAGGACCATCAAGGTTCAATTTCTTCTCCTTGGAGAATCAAACTTTCTTCTACCTTTCAATGTCCCATGATGCTCTCTGTCAAAGTCCAAACTGGTTATTTAGTGAAAGGAGACGAGGCCAATGAAGAGGTTTTTGAAGACGGGGGACAGAGCCTTTTCTTCTGAACTCACTCCCACAACAAATCCATGACTCCGCTGACCTCTCCACCTTCAAGACCAGATTAAAAACACATCTGGTCCTCACTGCTTTTAACTCATAATAACTCTGTAAATTGTAGTAATATCCCAACTGTCTTGTCATTACTCCTTTGTTTATTGCACTAATATTCTTACCTGCACTGTTAACATTTTACCTTATAAAGCATTGTTTTGTCTGCTTTCTATTGTACTAATTGTTTTTACCCACACTTTTAGCTTTGTTTTTAATGTAAAGCGACACCAGTTTTTGAAAAGCGCTCTATAAATAAAATGTAGCATTATTATCATTAAGTTTTTGTTCTTAAAGCTCTTCTCTTTCAACGCCGTCTGATGGTTTTTGGGCTGCAGTCGATAACAGTAGCGACCTTAATTTGGGTCAAGGGTCATTAAAAATGGCTGCCTTACTGCGTCCAACCTCAGCAGTGATGGCGTTGCGTTGTGAGAGTCCTCGCTCATGCAGCTCAACGATCCGACCACGTTCAAAGAGGGAAAGATTTTAAACTTTTACCATAGGGAGGTTATGAGAGTATGAATACCTGACAAAAAATGAGCTTGAATCCACATTTTTGTGCAGATTTAATCTTTCAAAGGTTGTGCTCTTAAACTTTTAATCAGCTGATGAACAGATTATTTCACTTTGGTGTCAAGATTTTGATCAGGAGTGTATCAGTGATAAGGAGGTGGCAGAAGTCACATGTTGTAGGCTTTTATTTTGAAAGGATCGGTTTCCAAAGAGTAGGCGATGAAGAAGGTTCTGTCTCCCTGAATCAGAGGTTTGGTCTTTGTTCGTCGATGTTCTGATGCTCGGTTTGAACTTCAGCATGTCAACCGTGAGTCGCTGCCTCGTGATTGGCTGATTAGACATTTGCATTAATAAAGTTGTTGGTGAGTGCGTGTGAAATCTGATTAAAAACAATCATACCTCTTGTATCCCTCTCAGTCTTCTCCTTCATCATCCTTGAACAGCTCTTTGGCTGAATAAGAATTCAAGCCCTTTCTCCTGCAACAATAACACCCTTTAAGTGATCCCGAATCAACATTTGTAACCCTGAAATGTTATCATAATTAAATTGTTATCTTGTAATGCTGCAGACTTTGGAAAGCAAACACAGGCTCTGTTTGTTACCTGGAGATAACAGAATAATGAAGCGGAGGTTGTGGCTTGATTTACACAGATAAGCAGCTCCACGAGTCATCTTTGCACCTCGTGACGGACATAAAACTTAACGGCATAGATGCTAATTAGGGATAGTGTTCAGTCCAGTACTGGTGTGATCTTCGTTTCACAGAGGGAAGCAGACAAAGAAAGCCTAATGCTGTTTGGTGGATTAATGCAGAGTGGATGCAAACACTGAATTGGTATCAAGTACATGCATTTACACACGTTTGAGTCGGTTGAGTGCATCAAGTGGACGTTTTTTCGTGGCGGCAGATTTCTGGCAGAAGCTGAAGTATCACTGCTCCTTTTGTTCTGCTTCCATTTGTCCTCAAGCTGACCTTTTGACATTAACTCAGATGATAAACAAACACCCAAATCCCTCCTAAGCTTTGTTTAGTTGAGAAACCTGCTGGGGATTAGGAATCCCAGTATTGGATTAAGATCACACAGACAGCAGAGACACACGGCGCATCGCTAATACAGCCAAATGGCTCGACATGTTTCCAGTCTCAGTGTGGCTGATTGTGGCGTTCAGTCCCTGATTCTTTCTTCTCTGCTTTGAGTTGAAATAGACTCTGGGATCAGGAGCTGTGTTACTGTAGCTCTATCTGAACATATCAGAGCAGCCTAATCTCTACATGATGTAATTACTAAACGCTTTGATCTATGCAGACCAGCATTAGATGGCATGTTTCAAATCCTGGCTCTGATTGATTCAAGTTGAAATCAGCTCCTTTAGGCTCATATTTCCATAGTTTGGAGTCCGAACTGAACAGACGAGGTAACCAAGAAGTTCTTCCCATAACCCCTTGTGTGTAGGGCTGAACGATTTTTCGATTAATTTCAGACGTCATGATCATGTGATCGCCAAAGCCGCTTTTTTTTTTTTTGCTCCTGACTGGCCCAGGATCTGTTGTGTCAGCTGTTTCACACACACACGTGTCTTGAGTGTAAAACTGTTGGGAAAAATCATTTTTTTCCTTAGGATTGTTGTTGATTTTATTTTATTTAACTTGACACAATTTAAGGATATTTTGCGCAACATCATTTTTAAAAGTCAAGAGTCAAAGATAGCTCTTTCTGTTCCTCAGTTTTTATAACTAAAACTACAATTTAAAAAGTGTTAGGTTCTGAGAAGAGTCAAAATTTGACAACTTATCAAAAAATCTCCTTTTTAATTTTTGTTCTTTTGCCTCTGTATTTATTTCTCATCATTTAGATCCTAGAATTAACTTTCTATATCAAAATTTCAACTTTTTATTTTTAAAAAACTGCCTTTATTTCAAAATGTAGACTTTTTTTATCTTAAAAAATTTTGACCTAAAATGAGAGTTTGGACATTTTTCACATAATCTTAAACTGATTTCTTAAACTTAAGAAGTTTCATCTCAAAATCTCGACTTTTTGTCTCAGAATTTTGACTTTATTTCTCAAAATTTTCACTTTTTATATTAAAATATTCACTTTTTGTTTAAAAGTTTGCAACAATTTTAACCTTCAGTTTTCATTTTCATCCTCGCATTAGAGTAAAAGCTTTTGATGTTTCAATGGTTTGATGTAATTTTCTGTCAAGTTTGTAAATGTTACTGTACATTGTGAAAACGTCACTAAAGTTTATCCAATTGCAATAGCTGTATCTGCAAGAAAAATCACAATTAGATCTTTTTCTAAAACCGTTCAGCCCTACTTGGAACATGGATTTGTATTTGTATTCTGTTTTATTTAAATTTTGTGTCCCAACTTCATTGGCATTAGGGTTTGTTAAACATTTGTGAATACTTAAGATGAGCTTCCTAGTGAACACAGGTGGATTTTCTCTGCGGTTTCCAGACTTTCTCTGAAGCCCTGTGAGAGGACGGGGCACTAAAACCTCCTGGAATATTGTCATCATTATGCTGCTTTCACTGCTCCTCTTCCTCTCAGTTCTTCAGATTCCACCACTCCAGCCTCCTCAAAGACACCCATGGGAGCAAACACAAAATATATCCTCTGTATGTTCCTCGTAATTGCCTCTAAGGTGACGCGGGGCCTCGACTCTTCCCAGCAGGGGCCAAAACAGGCTGTTTGAATTCAGCCATTGTGCAAACTCTCTCCTCGCTCTGCTCAGGCATGTGTTGATGCTCTGCAGCGTGATTGTCAGCTGTGACTCAGGCTGCAGGTTACAGGATCATGTCTTCAGACTGCTGTCATAGTCACAGGATGTCTAGTGTTCGTTAGCATGTTTGGTATTCAGGTTTCAGGCCCTGTGCGTCGGGGTGTTGGATTTTTAAAGAAAGCAGAAAACAAAATGTCCTGAAGTAGTTGTTTTTCAAAGATTACTTCAACTGAACCTGACAGGTTATAGAAAAAGAATCTTTGTTTACATGAGACTGTTGAAAATGATTGGAAACGGAGTCTGATTCTGACCACAGGTGTCACGACAATCAACACCAAACACCTCCCAGAGCCTTTAAATGAATACTGTCAAATCTAAAAGCTTGTCATGTTAACTAGTGAAAATGTACTATTTGATATGATCATTTGTGAAACCTTGTCACCATCTTATTACAATTGCCAAAACCATTTTTTTTTTTTTTTGCTGAGCAGCAGGAGCATATTCTTCTTCCTCTTCTTCTTCTTCTTCTTCTTCTTCTTATTATTATTATTATTCTTATTCTTATTATTATTATTCTTATTTTTCTTCTTATTCTTCTTATTCTTATTAATCGTATTATCATTCTTCTTCTTCTTCTTCTTCTTCTTCTTATTCTTATACTTATTCTTATTCTTGTTATGATTATTACGACTACTATTCTGCGCGTGTTTTCAGTTCCCACTCCTCGAAGTAAAATGTTAAGAATATTGAGGAATGGTTTACTTATATAGGATTATCCCTAACTTTTGTACTTTGAGAAATATTCTGATTTTTTTGGATGATTTTTGGCCCATTCAAATGAATGGAGAAACACATACCTATACCAAAGGCTGTTCCAAGCTTTTGGTATAGGTGTGTGTTTTCAGCACAGGCACAGAATATTTCTCTGAAAACCTTCTTCCCGCTTGTTTACTGTCAAATGAACTGTATCTGAAGTGAAACCTGCTTGTTTTGAGACCTGCTTCAATAGAGCAATGGAGATGTTAAGGTTAAGGTTGTGGCTCAGCATTTCAACATCCAGCATTTGCTGCAAGGAAATGCGCCCCCCCCCCCCTCTAGTTATTTTATTTTTTACAAATCAACTCCTTCTGACTTGTGGCTCAGTTTTTCTCTGTTTTCTGTAAAAAAAAATGTTTTCTTGTCTCTTAAGTCAGTCTCATGCTCGTATACAGTTTTTTAGCTTAAAGGAAAGTGATGTGTGACGCTCACAAGATGCAGCTTTAAGGAGAAACCCCTGACTGTCAGACTGTTATAAGCACTACCCTTGCTTCTCATACTGTTCTTTTTCTAGTGTTTATGCTCTGATGTTATGACCCTCTGACAAGCAGTTCTGCACATAAACTAACGTGTTGCCAAGACAACAGCCAGCTGTGTGTATTGAAAATAAAGAGTTGCCAGTGCAGGCAGCCATGTATAGAAGTCAGTTTCCACCAGTTAAAATGAGAACTTGACTTTATTGAGCAAGATTTTGGCCAAATTTAAGTCTAATTTTTGAAAAAAAAGACAAGATTATGAGATGATGAAGTCAAAATTTTGAGGTGAAAGGTCAAAAATTATGGGAAAAAGATTGAGATTCTTTAATTATGGAGTTAAAATTTTAAGATGATGAAGATTAACAAAAATTCAAAAATTCAAAATCTTGAGATATGTTGTCAAAGTAATGAGATGAAGAAAGTCAAAATTTTAATGACAGTTATAATAATAATGATGAATGAAAACAAAACTTTGGGGAAATTAGTAAAAAACTTAACTTAAGGGAAAAGGGTGTGATTTTATAATAACAGAGTTGGAATTTTAGATGATACATTGAAAAAGTTTGAATTAAAGGCAAACAAAAATTTGGGAAAAAAGGTTAAAATTCTATGAGAATAGAATATAACTAGAATTTTCAGGGAATCAATTCAAATTTCTTTGATTATTAAGTTAAAATTAGGAGGACAAATGATGAGATTTTGGAAAAATAAGGTAAAATTTTGAAATAAAATTCCAAATATGTGGTTAAAAGTCAGAATAATGAGATAAGGACATAAACATTCTGACATATAAAAGCTAAAATTTAAAGATAATACAGTCAAAATTTTGAGAATAAAAATTGTGGTATTCAAAAGTCAAAATCATGTAACCAATAGTGAAAAGAATGAGATTAAATGTTGTAGTTTTGAGATAAAAAATCACAATTTTGACACTAACAAATCAAAATTGTTAGACAAAATATTCAAATATGGACTTTTTTATTTCAAAACTACAACTTTTAATCTCAAAATTTTGGCTAAATGTTGAAAAAACAAATCCCAACTGAGTCAGTTTTTCATTTTTATATTTGTTTTACTTGTGTAAATGGGTTCTGTAGCACAAGGACAGGCCTGGTTTTGATTCTTTGCTCTTTTAAATATTTTTACCTGTCTCTTTAGAGCACATTTTTTTTACTATTTCTTATACCTAGATAAGTTAATCTTTCCCCTGGCTGCAGCTGGTCAGCCGTGTTTACCACTTGAACCCATTTTTGCATCAAATAAAGAAAGAGAAACTGAAACATTAGCTGGAAAATGACAGATGCTACGAACTGTTCCTTTATTCTGTTTGAAGTTTCTCCACCTGCTGAAGATCCAATAAAACTAGGCTGTTTTCAGCGGTAACACTCCTGGCAGAAACTCCAATATTTCCCCCCAAAATGTGAAGTATTTATCCAGTAATATGAAAAACCATCAACCCAGAAATCACTTCATCAGAGTCGTTTTGTGTGCGGAGGAAGGAGCAGACCCCCAGGCTGTAAAGGTGTTGAATTCGGGATGGCGCTCTGCTGCAGAGGGATAAAATCGTGAAAATTCAAAAGGGAGAACAGCTTGTCAATATATCAAACCTCTCTACTGCCAAAAGCCGTTCTGGCAGAGTGTTATGGTGAAACGAGAGTAGCCAAACATTTAGAGTACACGCGAATCACAGCCCTCTGAGCTCGCGTCCTCTCCCTCCCCTCCACTGAGCCTCACCACAACAGGCCGCCTCGCTCTGCCAGCAGAAACGACTGGAGTAAATCTCCAAGTGTTGAGTCAGAGTCGAGCAAATTCGCTCGACCATTTTTCATTTTTGCGGCTTGAGGCCAAAGAAGAATGTAATGAACAAGCTCGACCTGAAAGGAGGCCATCTCTATTTATCTGACTGGCAAAGTGGCCAGCAGTATATGTATTATAACCAGTGGAGACAATAGCTGCAGGAGCCACTTGAACTTTTGTCCTTTTTCTCTATAACTCCAGAGGATTTCAGAAAAGAAGACTGACTGATGGGGAAATGGAATAAATGAAGACTCCACTGTCCATCTACCCGATTATCTTCAAATACTTCAGCTCAGGTGTCTTATTGTTTCCATGGATGTCCTCCACAGCAGCATCATGGGAACATTTGTTGTTGTTTGTACTCTTTGTCCAAGCTCTTTGAATTATATTATGTGACATTCAGTACAGTATTCTGCCTCCTTTTGATTGGTGTTATCTGAAAGAGACATTTAATCTGTTTTTCATCCAGTACCATCATTTCTGCTTCTGTGTCACAGTTATAGATCCGAAGAAGACTGAACGCCGTGCTTTAATAAAACGAGTGGTCAGTCAGTCAATAAGTTGGTGGCCTGAAAACAATCTCTGTCATTTATCAAGTAAATAAAATCCAAATGTTCTGCTTCTCTGTGTTTTATAGCACAGTGAAGTTGGTGTGTTTGTATTTTTGATACCCTAAAGCTATTTGTAGGTATGATCTTGAGCCTTGGGCCTCAGAGCTTCAGTTGTTAATTTGTTAAAACTCAGATTAGATTCATCGATTTATCAAAGGGCAAAGGTTTGATTTTGACATCAGCACATGTTTTGGCCCTCTGAAGGAGAAATTCATAGTATTTTGGATCCCAAAAGGGCACCTAAGCACATGTTTTGGGTCCTAGGAGGTCAATTAATCATGTTTTAACCAGTGAAAGGGACAGATAAGTGTGGCTCACTAACCAGGAGAGCACTTTAGCATGTTTTGGCTCCCAAGGGGGCTTAAGTATGTGTTCTGGCTCCTGAGAAGGCATTTTAGAGTATTTTAGCTCCCTGGACTTCACTTCAGTGCAAGTTTGGCACCAAGTAGAGCACTTAAGCAAATATTTGGCCCCCAGGAGGTCACTTCAGTGTGTGTTTTGGCTCCCAGGAGGGCAATTAATCATTTTTTTTAACCAGCCAAAGGGACAGAGTAGTGTCCTACACCAACCAGGAAGGCACTTACACTTGTGTCTTCCTTCACAACAAGATACCTGAGTTCACATTTTGGCTCCCACAAGGCATTTTGGGCAAGTTTTGGCTCCTAGGAAGGCAGTTCATCAAGTTTAAACCAGCCAAAAGGGCGCATTTGTATAGTTTGCCAACCAGGGGGGGGAATTGAACATGTTTTGGCTCCCAAGAGGGCACTTTAATACATGCTCTGGCTCCTGAGAGGGCGTTGTAGAGTATTTAAGCTCCCAGGACTTCACTGCAGTGCAAGTTTGGCACCAAGGAGAGCACTTTAACAAATATTTGGCTCCCAAAAGGTCACTTCAGTGTGTGTTTTGGCTCTCAGGAGGGCAATTAATCATTTCTTTAACCAGCCAAAGGGGCGGAATAGTGTTGTTCACCAACCAAATGAGCACTGAAACCCATTTATTGGCACCCATGAGGGCATTTTGGTGCATGTTTGGGCTCCTAGAAGGGATGTTTATGGTGTTTCAACCAACTAAAGGGGTAGATAAGTGTGGTCAGCCAAACAAGAGGGTACTTTAGCGTGTGCCTGGCCTCACAAAAAGCTACTGAAGTGCACATTTTGGCTCCCAAGAAGGCACTTTTGCACATGTTTAGGATCCCAAAGGAGGGAAGTTTATCATGTTATAGCCGGTTAAATGGGCAGATTAGTGTGGTTTGCCAACAAGGACGGCACTTAAGGATTTGTTTTGGCACTCAAGAAGGCGCTTCAGTGCAAGTTTTGCTCCTGAGGACAGATTTTAGTACATTTTGGTTCTAAAGAGAGCACTTATCATGTGTTGTGGCTCCTAGGAGGGCAGTCATCATTGTTTTACCAGCCAAAAGGGCACATTGTTGTGGTTTGCCAACCAGGAGAGCACTATAGTTTATGTTTTTGCTCCAAAGGAGGGCACTGAAGCACATGTTTTGGCTCACAATAAGACACTTCAGTGCACAATTTGGCTCCTGAGAGGGCATTTTGGAGTATTTTGGCTCCCAAGAGGGCACTTAAGCTCATGTTTTGGTTCCCAGGGAGCACTTTTGTGAATGTTTTGGCTCCCAGGAGGGTAGTTTTTCATTTATTTACCAGCAAAAGGGACTTATTAGTGTGGTTTGCCAACAGTAGTGCACCATAGCACAAGTTTTGACTCCCGAGAAGGCACTCAGTGTGTGTCTTGGTTTCAAGGAGCGCAGTTTATCATGTTTTACCGGCCAAAGAGGCAGATAAATGTGATTTGCAAACCAGGAGGGCACTTCAGTATCTGTTTTGGCTCTCAAGAGGGCACTTTGGTGCAGATTATTCAGCTATTGAGCCACAAAGGGAGGTGACTGCCCCCCATTCTCCCCCTCTGTACACACCACTGATGCAAAAAAAAAAAAAACATGTATTGACACAAAACAAAACTTCTCTGAGATCCAGTGATTCCTCCTTATTTGCATTTTTTTCCTCTGCTTGAGTTAATGGAATAATCAGCATAAACTTTTTTTTAACAGCTCCTCCTTTAAATCAAGTGTGTTTTTAAATCCCCTTTCCTGCGCTCTGATTGGCTGGCAGAGTTACAGCAGGGGCCTGATGTTCTGGCATTCAACATCTGGGAGAAAAGTGAGCCTCAGCTGGGCGGGGCTTAAACTAGAGCTGGAGCGATTCACCAATAAGAGAGGACATGTTAGTGACACCGCTCTGTGATTGGACGGAGCGGCTGTCACACACAGAAAGGGGGCGGGGCTTGATCCGCGGTTGAAGTGTTGTGATTTCAGTCTGGCTTCAGTCTCTGTCACAGGAGTGAGGAGCGCCTTTCCGCTTCTCTGGCGCTCTGGGATTACTCTCCGTTTCCAGGAGAAAAACTTACCAAACTATCACTTCTACCTTTTTTTCCGCGACTTTACCCTTTCGTCTCCCCTTCCGTGTCTCACCTGAGAGATTTGTTTGTACTCACAGTGGAGCTGCGGAGGAAAAACAATAAGGTAAGAGAAGTGTTTCGCCTGCTGCTCGGTGAGGAGTTGGACGATGCTGCCGCTGCTGCAGCTGCGCTCTGCGCTTCTCTGTGGGAGCCTGATGCTCCAAGTTTGAGCCGAATGAGAGATTAATTCACATTTTCACACCCTTATAAATTTTGATAACATTTCCGACACCTTTAACTGACCATTTAATCTCCTTAATTTGAATTTGTGCGCCAGGAAAGCTGCTTTTTTCCCACAGCAGCAGACGTTACTCTGATTTTGCAACCTCTTAGACATTTTGTTTTCGGGTTTTGACATGTGCAAAATTATTCTCTGCTGCATCATAATCATGTTCTGCAGGATTTCTATTGCAACTTATCAGGAAAACAGCTGATTGCTTGTGTGGCACTACCTGAATTTGGATAACCTGGTTTATTTCTCAGTAGATAAAGACACATTTGTGCACTAAAGATCTGCAACACACACACACACACACACTAGAGGATCTGCTCTCTCCTTTCTTGCAGATAACTAACAAATCATTGTAGTGTAAAGAAAAAAAAATGCATGAGATCTCTGTCATGTCTGCGTGTCTGCTTGATTATACTGAATGTGCACATTTCCCTCTCACTTCTCATGCATTGTAAACCATGTTTTCTTCATCTGCAGCTCAGTCCTAATGCCAAACTCAGAGGGGGGAAACGATGAGCTCATTGTTCTAACAGGTTTAAGGATCAGCCTGCACTGCTTGTGATGCACAAAGCTTCGAAACCTGTGTTGTTTTTTTTTCCTTTTTCTCCTCTAATAAGATCCCCCTGAGGAGCCCCTGCTGCTGCTCGCTGCTTATTTTCGTTGGAATAGATGCTCTTCTTGCAGCTTCGGGAGCCTTCCTCCTCCTGCACAACTCTGATTGAGTCTCTGCCTGTTGTGCATTAGCCCTCTCATTGCCCTCGGTGGGTGTTCAGTTTCAGTTGAGGCTAAGAGCATTTCAACAATAAATAAATCTCTCCTGTGCGCAAACAGAGACAGACTACACCACTACTTCTTCATCGATCTTGGCCAGTTGCGAGGAATTATTTTTTGCCCTGTTGCTTGACTGAAAGGCAGCTTGGTCCTCCTCCTCCTCCTCCTCCTTCTTCTTCTTCTTCTTGTTTTGCAAAAGTTTTAAAGGCGTTAATAAAAATTGAATGAAGCTTGTTTCTCCTGCAGAAATGTCAGGCTTATTTTCAAAAATAGCATCCGTAAACGTGACTCTTGCGACTCCAATTTTGACATTTCACGGAGTCAAAAGTTAAATCGATTAATCCTGACCCCCCCCCCCCTTCCTTTCTCTCAGATTGAGCTCCTTGTTTTGAGTCTTGCAGAAAAACATCACGCAGCCTTCGCTCCAGCAGTCAGATGTTTAAGTGGAGACCGTGTGGTCAGATCTTGTGATTCGCTCTGGTTTTGTCTTCTTCCTGCTCGTCTCAGCTGCTGCAGGGAGACCGGTGATTGGCTTGTGGTTTCCTACCTCGGTGGAGACATCTTAATGTGGTTTTGGGTTATTTTATTTGACATACTGAGGAGGAGAGGTGCTGCCCCCCCCCTCTCCTGTTTTGTCTGCCTCCTACTTCTACTTTATATAGAGCGCACAGATCTTTGTTCAGCCAATGTTGTGGTCGTCTCCTACGCTTGGAACAATCAACTCCGCTCTGTTTTTTTTTTTTTTTTTCTGTACTAAACACCATTAGAGGGTCACATTTGTGCTGACGGGGTGTAAATGTGAAAGCGAGTGCGTTCATTTCCTCGTCACCTCTGCAGAATGGCTCTCCCTCCGTCCAGGCCTTGATGGGTCTGCCGCTCAGTTAGCATGGTTAATGGTGCATTTAGCCCAGTTTGTAATTTTATTTCCGATTTCCATTTCTGCACTTGCTTTTGGTTCGAAATGATGGGAAGCGGCGAATGAATGAATGGAGGGAGGTGGGGGGCGCCGCACACGTGTGTGTGTGTGTGTGTGTGCAGATGGCATCTTCCTAATGGGTCCTCAGGGTAATGATGGTTGAAATAGGCTCCTAACCAGGGGCTGAGGACTGTGGCCCTTCGGGGACATTCATCGGGGCATATTTCCATTTTCATCATCGAGATAAAGTGCTCAATATCCAAGCATCGCTACATATAACAATCAGGCGCAGATACGCTGCAGTTTGGTTTGGTCAGAGGGAAGAAAGTGAATTTCATTTGGGAGACACGTTACATTAA
>RPOG01006522.1:0-23366 GCA_008086565.1 Thalassoma bifasciatum | reverse complement strand
TCCTGCTCTTTCTCTGATGTTTCCCTCTCATGCTGTTTCTTTGGTGACCAGACAGAATTCAGCCACAAAGCTCAAGTTTTGTGGTTAGACAAAGAAATTGAAAGTAATATTGGAAATGTGATCCATGTCATTATGCCTGCAGCCTTTAACAGCTTAAGGAAAGAAAATGTTTTGTGGTTTAAACAATGATAATGGGAGATAATGGGGGGGGGGTGCTTCAGATTAAGTAGAGGCAAAAAGTGAAAAAGTGTGGTTTAATATCAATTATAATCAGTTTGATTCTACCCTTGCTCATGGCAGTGAAAGTTAATAATTATTGTTATGTGGTTTTTACCAATTAGAGTCAAGCATTTTACTCAGCCTTTGCAACAATGCAACATCACCAAAGAAAAACATCCAAGTGAAAGAAGGTTTGTTTTGTCATCGGGAGAAAACTGAGGGAGCGCATAATAACATCAGCAGCAACAAGCTGCACAGCCAATTAAAACAACAACATCACTGCATTTAAGAGGAAACAAAAGAGCTGACATCTCTCTCTGATCATCTGCAGAGGGTCCAGAGTTAATGCACATCACATATTGGTTTATTCATCTAATATAGAACTTGTACTCAAACAACAACATACAAAAGAAAGATTAAAAGACATATGCTTGGCTAGATTATGAGCAAATACTTTTAACAGCTGTACTCTGGTAGTTTGCCAACGTCAAAGTCTTTATTCACACAGGATAAGTTTAATCTGTGGACCTGTGATAATTTGAAATAATAGTATTTATAGTTTGTAATATTTTGAGACACGCATTGGTTCTCTGATAATATGAATCCACAAATCGAGTCTGAATATACATCTGTGCTGGTTGGGGAATTTTATTTTATTTTTAATTTTTTTTTTGAGATGGCCCTAATTTGCGGGAATAGATATGTACAGCTCTGGAAAAAATTAAGAGACCACTGCAAATTTTTCAGTTTCTCTGATTTTGCTATTTATAGGTATTTCTTTGAGTAAAGTTAACATTTTTGTTTTACTATATATACGACTGACGACATCACTCCCAAATTAAAAAAAAATTGCAGAAAATGAAAATGGTCAAAATACCTAAAAATAAAAGCCCACTGTTTTCAGACTTCAAATAATGCGAAAAGACAGGTTCATATTCAATTTTAAACAACACATTACTTGTGTATTTACTTTGGAAGAATTCATAAATCAATATGTGGTAGAATAACTCTGATTTTCAATAACATCTCGTGTGTCTTGTCATGTCCTCCACCAGTCTTCCACAGAGGACAGCGATGACCACAGCAATGGTTTTTATACATTTCCTACTTAAATAAGATTTGTTTCAGGTGATCACCTCATCAGTACCTTCTTAGGTAGAAACAGGTAGAAACAGGTGTGCTTGTGTTGGAATTCAACAGACACTGCAATGGAATGACTGTTGCATATATGTAGAGATGCTGATTTTGGAAAATTTGCAGTGGTCTCTTATTTTTTTCCAGAGCTGTATGAAAATATCATAATAATAATAATAATAATAATAATAATAATAATAATAATAATAATAATAATAATAATATTTTTTTTCCCCCATTGCTCACAAGACAGCAGGCCAACAAACTTATGATGACAACAAATAAATCCAACAGTGGAATTTTGAGACAACCCCATAACCCGAGAGGTTGTCAAATACAAACAAGCCTAAAATATGGTCCAGAGTCAGGCTCTGTAGGCCACAGTCTCAGACCTGTCTTATTCTTTGGAGGCTTGTGAGTCAGTCAGTCAATAAGTTTGGATTTTAAATATCTTTAATTCTGAACTAGTTCCCAGACTTATGGGCCTTCTAACTAAAAGTCTTTTTGACCAACTGGCCTCTGGACGGACCTTCTGACCAGTGGGACTTGTAACAAGAGGGTGGGCTTTGTCTCAGATCATATTTATAATAAAATTAATTTTCTCTAATCTGGATCTCTAAAATCTGGAGATCCAGATCTGGAAAAAGGATGAATTTGCAGACTTTGGTAGTGGGATTCTGTGTGAATACTACTCATGAATGGGACAGTTCTGTTTTACCTTTCAGCACATGAAGATGTTATTTAGCAAGTGGAGGTGTTTTAAACGTTTTCTTAGCAGTGAAAAGTGACATGCTGTATGTGGGGAGTCTGCAGAGTGCAAAACAGATTTTAAATAAATTAACAACATTAAATCAATCACCTTTATGCTGAAGTTTGGTAAAGGATAGATGCCACCACAAGTGTATGAGCAGGTGCAAAGATTCCTGTCAGTATCCCAAACACACTCTGAACAGAGTCAGGCAAAATAGTTCCTTGTCTCTTTCTACTACACTCTCATTCTTACCCTTTTTAAATTATTCATTTTGTCCTATTTATTGCACTTTATGTATCTTTCCTATTTCCAATTGTATCTCTATTTAAATACTTATAATTATTATTTTTAATATTTCAAAATATAATTAGTGGTGTCCATAAGTCTCCTCTGTAAAATCTTTCTCCCATAATGATTTTTGCCCTTCTGCTTTGCATGTATTTAATGAAGCTATGTTCAATCCCTGTGAAGCCCTTTGAACTGCATTTTATTTGTATGAAAGGTGCTATATAAATACAGATTGATTGATTGATTGATTGATTGTGTTTGATAGGAACGACTCTGGGGGCAAAAATATAGTACGCTGTCTTTATTCCCTCATAGCAAACTCTTGGCATGATAAACATTATTTTTCAAAAAGTCTTTTTTACTTATTTTAACCAAATCCTAAGAGAAATAACTGGCTAATAAATCCACTCTGGCCTTAAAGTGACGCCCTCAAGTGAGTCATCAACTTTATCAGTCTGCTATCGAAGGCTAATTGCAGGACAGTCCTCCAAAGATTTGTCAGTGTGAGACGTTACCCAGTCAGTCACTTATTGGCACTGGTATTTTAATAAGCTACTTGAATGATTAGTTCACGTTTAAAGGAAATTGTGGCATTAACTGTCTTCACCTAATCAGGACACTGAGTGACAGCACTGTCCTCTGCACACCTCCCTTACTACCCTCCAACTCTGTTAATCATGCTGTTACACAAACACACATGCCAACAAATATGCATGAAATCACCTAACAATCAAAGCATCAGGATGACGGTAATTTGTGCTGGCTGTCAGACAGGTCCTGGTCGGAGGCGTCAGTGCCTTGTCATCGTGGTCTCAGCACTATGAAACATGGCAGAGTGTGCAGCCTCTCAGCTCTCGGCCTGGATATTACTGAGCTGTTGCATGTCCAATTAACACAATGATTTCACATGGATGACAGGGTCGACAAAAATTAACAACTAACTGGGGAAACACAACAAGTTTGATCACATGCAACCAAACATACACACGCACACAAAGACACACACACACACGGCTGGATCCTCATTGTGCCTCTACAATCACATCAAGCCCTCATAGCAGTGGTAAGCTCCTGGCATTAAGCAGTTCAATGACCAAATCCCTTCACTATCATTTCACTCGTTAGTTTAATACACAGTTAGGACTCAGAATTAAATTTAGGTTCAGCTCTATTAGCAGAGCATCAGTTTTAGAGGGTTTGAAATGGTTCCCAACTTTCTCTTTTACCATAAACACACTCAATCCTGAACCAAGTCATTCATTCAGTTACTGGAGAACCAGATGAATATTTTGCAAGTAGAGCAAAACTATGGCGGGTGTGGCACAGAGCGTACTGTAATTCCACACTGAAAAAAACTAAACATTGGTTTAACTTAAAAAAATTGAGGTAATCATTCACATCTAATATTTTTTGGTTGACTCAATGTAAAATAACGTGATCGGTTTCATATAATTTCTTTTAATCCAAGAAAACTGTCTTCTGACAGTGAGGCAAACTAATTATTTTAAGTTGACCTTCATTATAAAATAATAATTCTCTTCATTGATTGAATATAAATATTCCACTCAGGGTAACCTAAAATGATAAGTTACATTCGAATATAAATAAACATTTATGCAAACAAATTCTATTGAATTACCCTAAATTAATAAATGTACACTTTTTATGGTTCAAAATATGTAGAAACTTTTTTAAAAAATGCTTCAAACATTTTGCGAAAATTAAGAAAACCATCAAAATTATTTCACAACAATTTTTTTTATTGGTTCATTGTTTTGAAAATTTTGCAGCTGTGAAACATGCAAGCATGAAAATATGTTCACTCTGCTGAACTGAGCAAGTATACAGTAACATTGCTACTACTGTAAAACAAATTCAATAACTTTTCTAAAAGATTTGTGGACTCAAAGTATTTTAAAAGCAAGAAGTCAACTCTGCCCTTGGATGGTTGGTAAATAATGTTGACAAAACCATCTATAAATACTGAATACTGCAGTGAACCTGCATTTGTGTTAATGCTTTTTATTTTTCTCATACAAAACTCTCAAAAGTGTTGGTGTAGAAACAAAAGTCAACACTAATGGGGGAATCAAGTGAGTTGGCACAACTTCATTCTGTGTTGTAAGCTGCAAAGCATGGTGCAGTCGATTGGCTGGTAATCACTGAACCTCAGCAGACATATCTGTAAATATTACTCTGCAAATTCAGTCCTTCAGTGAAAAGTGAAAATCTGCTTTTTCAAAATGGTCGGAAATCTTTTTGTCAGCTCAGCACATTTCCCCTAACATTTTTGAATAACACTTAATAAACTTCAACCTGAGGGTAATNTCTTAAGCTGGGTAAAAGCACTTACAATTGCAATGAACATGTAGTAATGTGACTGGAACCTCCTGCATCAACCCCTCGTATATTGAACTGCCTGAATTTTTAAATAGAAATAAATCTACACATAATTAAACCACCAGTAGAAACAAAACAAATGTAGTGAGTCAGTGCAACTTAACTCTGCCTACTCTGAGCTGCACAGCTGGCTGCACAGTTTGTTAACTTTTGGGCTCATTTTTTTGCGATCAAGGTCCATCAAGAATTTTTGCACAAACTCAAAGGTGGATTCCAGTTTCTTTGGATACTTCAGATTAAGTGTGTACATGAGCCCGAAGATCATGGTAAAAGCTGCTGCAACTGAGGGCAAACCATTGAGAACCTCTGTTCCTTCAATAATGATCTTGATGCCTTTTGCTGGGTGGAGAGGACCCTCTCTTCCTGTGATCAAGATGGCAATGGCAGTCTGCTGCAGCTCTTCAGCCTCAATTTCTGGAACATCCTAAGAAAAAAAATACATTTAGAGATTCTAATGTGTTCCCATTACATCTATGGCTAAAGCGGTCACTTTTATACCAATATTTCACTTTAAAGGAATGTGGTATCCACTGTATTTATAGTCGTCAGTCAATTGACCCAAGCACAATTATTTTATCTTGTGCACCATAGAGCAAATGGTGGTACGAGATGCATTCTTCACCTTCACAAAAGTTGCAGCACTAACTAGAAAAGCACTCGGAGAGTGCAGACCTCCACCAGCACCACAGTTCTCTCCCATATTGTGATTTTCACCATAAATATAAGTCCTACCTTTATTTCATGTAAATATTTAGATTCCTTGACCATGAAAACATAGGATTATCAACGGGATTCATGATGATATCTATTTTAGTTCAGTAGTTATTCACCAAAATCACATTTTTTGTCACAGCAGATATAGACGCTGATTCGGATCAACACTAAAATTGAATCACTTTTTCCTTTTCCCGTGCTGAACATTTCCTGAAAATGTCATCAAAATCCATCCATAACTTTGAGTTATTTTGTTCAGAGACAGACAGACAGACAGGCAGACAGACTCACCTGAAAACAAAACCACCTGGGCAGAGGTAAAAATGTGTGCAACTTTTTGCCTCTCATCTCAAGGTACTTTAATTCATGTCATGATCCTGCTTTTTCTCTAGTCAACTCCCCCCTTTTGTTCTTGTTTCATGTCTTGTCAAAGAGTTATATTTTATTTTGAAAGTTCACCCATCTCTTCTTATTTCTGTAGGTTTTGTTTCCTGCCTGGCATTGTCACACCCGATCCCTGATTGTGCTTCCCCAGCTGTCTCTTCACTCCAAATCACCTCATTCCTTGACCCTTGTGTCTTCCCTTGTCTTGCTGCCAGATATTTGTTCCTTTGTGTCACTGTGCAGTGCTCCCTCTATAAACATAGTTTGCTAACGATGTGTTTTGTTTAGATCTTTCCTTTTGCCTGTTTTTTTTATACCTTTGCCTGGCACTGCCTGCTTTTGTGTTCCAGATCTTGGGCTGTTAATAAACCTTGCCTTTAGCCTCACGGACCTGCTTCATCTGCTTTTTTGACTTCTTTTTGTTCTTAGAGTTCAAGCCATGCCAATGTGTGATTTATTAAAATCACAGGTATCACCTCTACAGTCATAGCCCATTTATGCTACTTTCATGTAGTTATCTGTCCAAATTGTTCATTTTTGCATGATGGGCAAGTCTCATAAACTGAGTATGACTGTAACGCTGAGGCTTGAGAGATCAAAGACCTTGTATATATTCATGTGTATATTTGCACAGCAGCCATTTTTTATGAAACCTAAACACACTGTACAAAGAACTTTTCGCACTCCAGGTTAAAGCCTCTTCCCTATATGTGAGTGAGATGCCCTTACCTGATATTCTTTGATCAGGTGCTCAACAGGTTCCCCCAGGTAGATCATCAGAGATGTGAGGATACACTCTCTTCTCGTGTTGATGTCCAAAGTCTCATTCAGAAAAATTGGTATTAAGTACAATCACAAACAAAACAAAAATAAATATTCAGCATGGATCCCACTGACAAGAAACCCCTTCATAGATACCTCATCCAAAAGCTGTAAGACACCAAATGTCTTCTGTCTTACAGCTCCCCCCTTCCGCCTGATGACCTCCAGTAGTTTGGCTGAGTGCAGGTCTAACTGTGCCAATAACTTCGTCTCCAAGGGGACTGTTGTTATTCTCATAAACTCAGCATTGATCTATAAAACAAAAACAGAAGTGCATCCAAGATGAAGCTTGAAAATAAATATTTTTTACAGCTACAATCACAGCTGACCACCTGCAAATAAGGACATCATCAATGAAATCGATGCAAAGCAACAAATTTGTACATAAAGTAGACATCAACATGTATATTATGGCCCTGGTTCAATGTTGTGTTTTTTAAAATGGTATGACATTCAAACCTGAAAATAAAAAATAATAAAAATAAGTTAAACAATTGTATTTCCCATAAAAATAAATTCTCAGAAATGTTTAAACAGTTATACCTAATTGTTTTTATTATATCCTGGTTATAAGCTAGAGGAGTTTTTCCTCATGTAGACTACATTAGTGGTGCAACAGATCATCATTGATCTACAATCTGTATGGATGTGTTTTACAAAATAAAAGGAGGATAGTTATAGTTGTCTTGTCTTTGCTCTCTTTTTTCGCTTCTTCATTAATGAGCAGATCCGTGACTAAAAGTTGGGATATGATCCAAACTGTACCTTCTTTGATCCATTGCATCCCTAGATTGAATAGATATTTCTCTAAGTGTCATGTCTGTAAAATACACTTAAGTCAGATTTGCAAAGAAATAGGTGTGCAAAGTTAATGAGCAAGTGTGTCAGGGGTGATTTAAGTCCAAAAACATGCATACTTCTTCCATCTGAAAAAGTGCAGGCCATCTTTCCAATATTTCTTCAATGCCTGGCTCCTGATGCACTATTTCTTGTCTTCTGCATCCAAAAGTCTTTGCCATCTTCTCTTTTATTGTTTGTCGGTTGTTTCTTTTCTTCAGTTCAGCCAAGAGGGAAATCCTCTCTAGTTCCAGGCTTTCTTCAGTCTCACCAAATGGCAAGGATGGAAAATGGTTGACCTCGGCTCGTCTAGGTCTCTTCAAATTCTTTGCTGGATAGGCCTGTTCTTGAGACTTGGTCTTAAAAGAATTAACAGTGACCTCTGGAGATGTCCCATGGGCTTTAAGTAGAGTCCGATAATTGGCCATTTTCACCTTTAGTCTTTGTTTCCATCCATAGCTCTCATTGAAGGACCCTGGTTCTCTCAGGCATGGGTGCTTACTTGTCAGTGCAACTGCAACATCACTGAAGTCTGCATCTGTAGGGTATGCTTTGTATTCGTAGACCTTCTCAGCAAGTTTCTCCAGTATGTCTGAAAGCATTCTTGGGCCAGGTGTCAGTCTGGATTGGCTTCTTGCATACTCTGCATTTCCTCTCTGTAGTTGACATTCAGTGTCAAAAGAGAAAAGTGGGATGGGAAAAACTTTTGGCCACTGCTGTGTCCTTAACGAGTCAGGGGAATGGCTCAGCAGCACTGTGTCATCTGATTGGGCAGACCCTGAGAAGGAGTCTTCACTGGTCATTCCAGGTGAACAGATGCTACTTGTGAAGTTATCAACTGGATACAGCACAACAGTTGAGGAATCTGGATCTAACTGGATAACCTTGATAACTGACAGATCCTTGATGACGCTTGTACAGGTCAAATTTACAAAGATGTTCCCAAAGTCAGCATCTCTGTACTGAAGCCTTATGCACCCTCCTAACCCACATGTGTTCTTGACCTCCTCAATGAGCTCTTCTGTTGAGTAGGGAATTCCATTCCGTAGTTCCATTCTGACAGTGTTGTCTTCACTCAAGATGACCAGCAACCGAACTAAAGCAAAATCTGCCATGGTGCCCTGAGTGAGAGGAGAGAGAGTAAGAGAGGGAAAGACAGTGTTAGTTCGTGTCTGAGGTCTTAGTATGGGTTTATGTTCGTGCATGCATGAGTAAGTGGGCTGTGTGAGTGAGCAAGTTAGTTTCTGTGTGGGATGAGACTGTAATTGAGTGTGTATGTTAGTATGTATAGAACGCATGCATGAACTAGGGCTGAACGGTTTTAGGAAAAGATCTAACTGGGACTTTTCTAGCAGATATTGCAGTTTCAATTTGATTCAGATTTTCTCCAAATCAAGCTTCGGGTCAATATTCACACTGTCTGAAATTGCGATTTTCAATGTGAAAACAATAAATCATTCAGCCCTAGCATGGAGGGGTTAGGGTTAGGGTTAGGGTTCTTCAATTCAATTAATTTAACTGTATTTCTCTCCAGGAACAATCGGTACAAGAGAGGATAAGGCCACAGACAAAAATGGTCTGAACTTAATTTTCCTAGATAGTAACATTTTCTCTCAGAAGTTTGATGTTATATATGGAGGACCAAAACAGCCAAAATTGAAAATAAATAAATAAATAGAAGTGAAGAACAAAAAACCAATGTAAAAAAAACAATTCAAAAATTAAGTCCAAAAAATATATACATAAATGGAAATAAAAATGACAATAAACATATAAATATACACCAATAAATAATAGTAATAATAGTTCAACACACTTGGGGCCACCCCCTCATTTGAATAGTTTTCCTTCAGCATTTCATGCTGCAGCATGAAAAAATTAAAGAAAGAGCAGAGCACTTTTTTTTTTTTAAATGGTTGATATTAAATTATTTTAATAAATTTATTTTTGTATTTATTTAAATATTTATTTTCAATTGTTGAATCTTTTCTTGTAATTTTTGTATTAATTTTGTTTTTATGTATTTATTTATCTATCTATGTTGCATTGTTGTTTTTATTTTCACTTTTATTTATTTGTTCATTTTTAATATTGGCAGTTTTGGTCCTCCATAGTTATACTCTAAGTATCCTGGGGAAAAAAGTCACCAATCTAGGAAAGAGTGTAAAACGGAAAAAGTCAGGACTCTGAGGATGTAAAAAGCCATATTCTGGAAAGAGTGTCTGAACTCTGGGGGGGAAAAAGCTGAAGAGTTCTGGGGGAGCACAATCATTAAAAAAAAAAAAAAAAAAAAAAAAAAAAAACTATATCAAATATTTCTATGGCCATAATCCTCCTTTGCCCCCCACAAATATGAAACTGACGGAATTCACAGAATTTTAACCTTATATGTGTATGTATCTTTTGAGAGTCATCAGCCCCATTCCCCCAACTGTATAGTCAGCCAACGGGTAAGGATCAGTCACCTCGTTCAGTCCAAGAAGTTGACTAGCTAGACCCTGTGAAGCTATGCATAGTCAATTTTGAACAAAATATTATTTGGACAGTGAATGACAAATCACATTTTTTAAAAGGTATGAACAACTTACCACAATTGACAAGTCTGCAGGCTTTTCAGAGGTTATGCTGCAAGATTACAAAAAAAACAAACAAACAAACAAACAAAAAAAAGCAAACTTAAGATAACAAGCTGTAGTTATGCAGACACTTTTGGACAAGAACTATTTCGTAGTTACATAAGATATCATTTATTAGTTTAGTTATTTTCACTTTTCTTAAGAAGACAGCCAGTACTCAGAAAATATGGGCAAGTTAAGTTAATAAAGTTAAGATAAAGCTCTGATAGTTCTGGCAACCAGAAACGTGTTTGCCTCCGTAGTTTTATTTGCCCACACCTGCTGGCACTCCACGTGTTGTTCAACTCGTCCAAACTTGTACTTGACGATCGACAAGCTCATGCTATATAGCATACACCGTTGTTTCGGGTCAAAGAGTGACCGTAATAAATGGTGACTTCCGGCCAAATGCGCTGCAGTCAGAACAGCTGCTGAAAATTACCTGGCGGCTGCCTCCTTCTTTAATTTTACATTTAAAAAGGAAATGTTGATGAGTACATATTCTCATTAATAAAGGTAATAACTATAGAGGCGAGGTCCATACCGGGTATCAACAAGCAGTGTGACGGCGAAAAACCCGCGTTCGGCTGTAGGTCACTCGTTAACACGGTCACTCTTTTAATCTCTACACCCTTCATGGCTCGTGTTCACAGTAATAACACGTTTACGTTATCAAACAAATATTTGAAACGACTCAGACTTACATGCTGCGTTAACTAGCAATTTAAACGGGGATTGAACGTGCACTGTCGAAAAATTATAGCTTGTTATTTGTAGTGGGCTATAAGCTAGCAAACCGTGTTCAACAAGACAGTTAGCCTGGTGATGCAACGGCTCAACCAAGACGACGCAGGAAACCCAAAGCGAGGTTTAATAGATGAACGAGATGATAAAATCACGGTTAATGTTACAGTCTAAAAACGTATTTCTGTTTTTTTCTTACCTGTGACAAAGTTTCCGTCCACCGGAGAGCTGCAGAGAATGAAAATGGACTCGGCCGTTACCTTTGGATACTTAGGTTTCGTTTTCTGGAACACGCATGCGCACAACGGATAAAACCTGATGCGTTCATGTTGATCGAATAAGTCATTTTATTTTGATGTCAAATTGCAAATTCGTATTGAAACGAAATAAAAAAATATTTATTCAGTCAGAGGTACAAACCAGGAAGTATGGTTTAAATCTGAAAATGATTTATTTGACCCCAATTTAATCTGAATGTATACATTAAATGAACAACAGCCAAGTTTCACTTTTTTCAGTGCACAGTGGAAGTCACATATGTCCATATATTCTTTGTTGTCATCAAAGACACTGTATATGGTGGTGTGGGTGAGGACTCCACTTCAACAGGTTCCAGAGAACCAATTAGTTCCTCAGGGTGGGCACCTTTTTGTGCTGGTAGTTTCCTTTTAGTGATTTGAATACATTTGCAAGCCTCATGCAGCTGAAATAAGGCAGAATGTTGGAGTAAGGAGAGAGAAGTTTTTTGAGTCATTTAATGCCTCATCTTTGAAACCAAACTGCTCAAATTAAATAACTATTTACCGTATGTATAATGCTTTTACTGGTTTACTTCAACTTTGAGTACCGCTGATGTAAACTTAACACTTTGTCAGGCTCTGTTACACAATATTGCGCCGTTAATTTTGGAATAATGACTTTGTGATGTCTATCCCCTCTTTCTAAGCATTGCTTGAGTGGCAGTTCATTACAGAAGCTCTCTGTCTTCCATTTCCTTTTTCATCTATTATCTCTTTAGTTTGATTTGTATTTGGAGCCTGTAACTACACTGCAAAAACTAAACTCTAAGCAAGTCCTTATGTTTTATTTTTAGTAAAATTTGTCCTACTATTCTTGATTTGAGCCACATTTACTACACAAGGTCATAAAAATGTCTAATTTCAAGTTTTTTTAAAGACAAAAATCAGGCATCAATTGCTTGTAACAAAATCTGCCAATGGGATAAGATGGATGAGATGGATAAGCCGTGGACCACAAACTGGTTGTGTCTGCAGTGCTGTTTCTACTATTTTTGTTTCTATGTGTGTCCAGGATCCTTCATGTAACCATGGTTGCATTGTTTACACATCAGCTGTTAGCAGCCCAAAGCATGTAGATGCTAACCAGTGCGAGGTCCAATATCCCCCACAAGCTGAAGAGAAAGAGACAAGGATGATGTGCTGGGTGTGTGCTACAAGGAGACAACATTGACCTGTTCTTCCAGCCATCATAAAGGGGAATGTAAGATCTGTATCCGGCAAAATGGACAAGCTAGCAGTGCTAACCCACAATCAGAGGTAACAATGATCGTTACCTGATCCGTACGGGCAACCCAATCTGTTCCGCACATGTACAGAACGCGTCCACATCAGCATTGGTTATTAAGTTCTTTCCATTCTTACTGAATCAATAAGGAATCAGTTCTGTAAAGTGATTTGTTCAAAGGATTTATTTACTGAATCACCCATAGCTCTGTCTACGAATCAGAATTCAATGAGTTAAAACACGGCTGAATGTTTAGGGAGCCCACTAAGGATGTCTGTTAGTGAATGATGAGCCAGTGAGCCTGATAAATAAGGGGCTAAAGCTGGTCTGTAAGCTGAAAGCTCCTAAAACAATCACATATTTTTCCTGACTGTTCTGTTTAGTACATGCAGAATACAGATCAATCACTGTCTGTCTGACTGATGGCAAGAAAGAGACACAAAGGTGGAGCAGGACAGTGATTTGTGTCTAAAATGTAAATTTGTGCAATTTTTTCAACTGCTGTTAAGATTTTATTCAGGAGCATATTAGTCATCAAAGTGACTCAACCACCAGATGTTTGGTCAGTTAAATTCTACCTTCAGGGTGGGTTGCACATTTTTCATAGTGCTTCAGATATTTGCTGTGATCACTGCAGTGGGAATGATGAGCAATTATTTCCATAGAGAGAGCTGCTGTGTGTGTTTATGTACAGCACTGAAACCAAAATCTCCACATAAGCTCACTAAATAAGCCTGGTGGAAGAAAAGTGTTTTATAAACAATACAAACATCCTTACAGTCAGGTCATGTTCATACAGTGGACTGTTTTGAGTGAGATGATCCTCTAATGATATGTATCAATAACAGACTCATAGTTGCGTGACTGAACTTCAATACTGAGCTAGTTTTTAAGACTTTACAAATTAGCACTCCATGAATGGACCTTTGGGAACATTTCCTATTTCCAAACTGTAACTAGAATCGTGGTAACTAGTATCAACTGTAGAAGATGACGACATTCTCAAAAAAGTAATCTTGTAACAATTTTTTAGACATGTACATGTTAGGGGTCGGCATTTCAAGCAAGAATATGATTTTATGGTCACTGGCATCTTAAGTTTTGGACAAGTACATCACGATTTATCAATACTGCAAAACTTTCACTGCAAGTTTTACTACTTTTGGTTTAATATATTCTAATATAGGCTGGAGGCTAATACCAGGGAGCGTTGGTTTTACATCCAGCAATTGAACATGCAGTCGTGAAACGATGCAGTTGCTTTACTTCTCCTGTTCTGTATGTCATTTTAATGAGAAAATGTTAATGATAAAACTTTGATTTTTAATCAAGTACTGAATAATTGATGCTTTAAAATCACAGCCCAGGGGACAGATGGCCTTGTGGTTTGGGTCATGCCCCATGAAGTGTGCCCCCTTGTGAGTGGCACATGTTCAAATTGAATCTGTGGCTCATCATTCCCCATTCCTGCTCTGTTTCCTGATCTACTCACGTTCCTCTCCTATCTGATCAAAGGCATTTGAAGCCAAAAGAGACAAGTCTAAAAAAAAAATCATATCCACAAAGGTATGAACTGTGGGAGAAACCATCAAACATCCATGTTGACCCTAAATCCATGTTTCTTTTAACGGAGTGGTTTAAGTAAAAAAGTCAGACATAGACTGAAGGCATCTTTGTAAAGACAGCTGGATGAGTTTCACTCCAGATGCTGTACAACAGAAGAACCATGCCACAGGAATGTCCACTGCCAATATGTCTCTACAAATAGACACAAGGTCACTTTTCATAACCACTTTGTTCATTCAGAAGTACATAGCTTCATGTTGAATTCAAATATCTTTGATAAGTCAAAAACACTTGAATGATTTGGGCAAAGAGTCAAACGTACCAGGTGTAGCCCTGAAGCATAAGTATGACTGAAAAGAATGAATTTCATAATATTATGGAGCTGAATCCAGACGAATGCATTGGTCCTTGGATGTCTGATCACTGCTCATGAGTTCTGTATAATCACTGGAAGAGATAAAGAGTGGAACAGCTATTTTACAGTGATTTACAGCTGATGACATCTCTACAGGCTGAAGCTGTCCCAGTCCTCATTTTTCCTCCCCTATTCTTGGTTCACGTTTACGGGGGAGGCACGCTGTTGTATTTTCTCAGTGCTGCTATACAAATCATTATTATGATTCCATGATCCAATTTCTTGTCCAACAATAAGACACATCGAACATGACACTGAGCACCATGTAAAAATAATTTGCACCAAATTGGAAATGCGTGCACATAACCGCGCTGTTGACAGTGCTGTCACACTGTTCCTCCCTCACACTCTTCGTTACAAGCAGCCAGCACTTATCTCTCCTCACGCCAAAATGGATCTAACATCCAAGTGACAACTAGAAGACATGTGACACAAAGAATATTGCCAAGGAAATGAGATTTCTGTTGTGCAGAAAATGGGAACTCTAACGGGTAAAATGCATGAATCTGCTGTAATTTGTGTGTTTGTGACCAGCGTCCAACACCTGCTGAGTCTACAGTGTTGTAAAGCAACAGCCTCATCTCTGATGCAGGATGTGGTCAGGCAGAGCCATTGATCTGGATGAATGTGTGTGTGTGTGTGTTTGTGTGTCTCAGGCTGTTTATTTAAGGCAGCGCGTCTGTACAACACAACATGCAACACGAGTGTGGAGTCATCTGCGCTACCTATCCACTGTCACTGTGTGTGCGTGTGTGTGTGTGTGTGTGTGTGTGTGCTCAAGGGTCTTGTCTGTATGTCAGCTAGAACGAGCAAGAAGCCACTGCTAATGGCACCATGGTGGTTTCCACGGAAACCCCTGTTTAGGGACTGCTATGCATATCCAAAGGGAGGCTGAAGATGGCTGGTATTATGGGATGCTGAAGTTCATTAATATTCAGAGAAGCAATGAAACTAAGATAAATATATATGGTCATAGTTTTGTATGTTAATACTGAAACAAGCTCATAGATAACTTTCACATAAATAAATGACAATTTCATACAGGTCAGTTATTAGTGAAGGTCCCTGACTGGGCAAGTCAGAGAACAGAGAGCCAACCAAAACATGCATTAAACTCATCGATTGAAAGTATTTGACAAAATCTATGTTCCCTCTTGAATCATGGCTGAGGCAAGTTTCATGATATATATTTCAACCAATAAGAAGGGAGAGCTGTAAACCTCTTGGCTCCACTTCAGTCCATAGCTATTGAATAAACAGGCTATGGACCACACAGTGTTTAATGGACATAATTTGAGTTGATGCAAGTCCTTCGTTCAAACCAAACAGGAAAATACATAAATGAAGCTGTGATAAGAAGAAAAAATGACTCATAGTTCACAGAAACACACCCCATCAGCTCACCCCCAGCAGGTAGCAGCCCTCTGGATCAGATACATAAGACTTCTACGACGCATCGATTTGCACAAAGCGTGTTGAGTGGGACAGGAAGTCATGCACTAAAACCACATTTAAAACAACTCAAACCTTTTAAATAAAATTAACATCATTACTGGGTCAAATTTAACATTACTTAGACAACAAAAATACATAATGAGAGGAGCAGTGTCATTACTGGAACGTCTCTTTCTTGTGACTTAAATTGTCTGGTAGATGCTTCACTGAACATGCAACTGGTGTGAGTTGACAGATCAGATAGCATGAAGATAACATGCAATATGGCAGAGATAACACAGACAGTTGTGTCTACAGTGGTGTTTTCACTATTTTTGTTCCTGTGTGTGTCCAGGATTCACGTTACTGTGGTCACATTGTTTACACACACAGATCAGCTGTTGCTAACCAGTGCTAGGCCCAATGTCCCTTATGAGCAAGGGGAAAAAGGTGAGGATGACATGCTGGCACTGTGGCGCGAGCTAAGAAGAAATCAACCCGTCCTTTCATCCATCATGATGAGGAATCTAAGATCTATCTCCAATGAGGGGAACCAGCTGACGGTGCCAACGGGCACTCAAAGGAATGCCAGAGGGTGGAGTAGCATCATGTTATTCACAGAAAAATGGCAAACGGAGCTAACACTGGACAGCAACACCAAGGTGGAATGATTTCCCTTTCTGTAGGTGGACAGGACAAAGGAAAGTGAGACTGAACAGACTGGTGAAGAAGTCAACTCAGTCCTCGACCCTGTGGAGGAGGCTGACAGGAGAATTATGGCCAAGCTCTTGTCTTTGACTGTCATTTTTTTCTTGATCATACTTACAGTATACTATTCTATTTGTGCATTCTTATTAGAATTTTTGAACTACACACTCCCTTATTTGCTGCTGTGACTCTATAAATTTAGCTGTTTCAGCTCATTGGGATATTTTAAGGATTACCTGTCTGTCTGATAAGTCTTTTGTAGTTTCACGTAGAACCACATATTTCCAAAAAGTTAGTTGTAAGTTTTAACAACAGAAATACTTAAAAATTCTTTTCACATACAAATTGATTATTTATTTTTTTGCCATCTATGCTTACTTGTATTCCTGACCAAGAAAGGGGTAGGGGTCAAATAAGAGGTACACTTCAACCTATTCCTGTTCTTTTTTTTTTGCTGTGAATGTATATTTTTCTGACTAATTTATACATGATATAGCTTGTATGATTCATTATGCATACCGTGAAATAAGAACAAAAAAAAATGGAATGAAATGAACAACAAAAACAATGTTTTATCAATGTATTATGCAGTATAATCTAATGAACAAAATCACAGCCAATATTTTAAAACAAAACCTTCCATAATGTCTCTCATTGGTCACCTCTAAGAATACTGCTCTTTGCGAAGAGAACCATCCTGAAGCCACAAGTTCACATCAACACAACTCACTTCTTTCACACTCACTATACGTCTCAGAAAATAAGGCCCAGAAATCACGGGCGGAATGCTGCAACAAAAGAAGATTGCTTCGTTTTCTGTAAAAGACGAGGCGAAGGGACGATGAGTTCCCCGGCAGAGAAAGAAAGGAAGATGAGAAAGAAATGAGGCGGGTTCGTCTTTGTTTGACTCGTCAAGGTCATCCAATGAGTCACGCTCTCACAAAAGCTGTATCACACATGACATTACATATTATCATGAACAATAAGGTCCTGGCCAAGATTTGAGTGAAATGTGAAATAGCCAGCAGTCCCAGAGCACATTAAAGAAAATGTACGATACACACATGCACACTCACACACATGCACACACACACATACACTCTCCTCAGTACCCAAATCCTCCCGACTATGCTGGAAACACAGGTAGGCTGTGCTATCTTCAAAAGGAAAAGGTTTCAAACAATGCCCGTTGTACTGTATGTGTCCTCGGGGTATTGTCTGCCGCACCAAATGACAAATATTAATTTTCATCTAACAATTCGCCCTCTATCGCTCACTCTCTCCTGCTCTGCCAGTGTGTGTGTGTCTCTGTTTCTCTTGGCCTTTCCTCTGCTGTGGGCCCCTGGGATATAATGGGCTGCTATTTGAAGCCCAGGACCTAGTTTCACTGCCACCACGGGCCCTGTCTTCGATGCACAATTTATAAAAGAAGAGAATGAGATGGGGGAACTGAGACAGGGAGAGAGGAGAGCTCTTAGACTGAATTTGAATTGTGAAAAGTAGAGTTTTGGGAAATGGCCCCCTGAAACTTTAAGGCAAATAAAGTGAAGGCAGGTTGATGTAACTGGAGAATGAAGCTCAGAGGTAACAGGAGTGATAAGTTACTGACCTGTTTCAGGTGTCTGCCTCCTTCAACAGGCTGAGAGACGAGCCCAGACTGATGGTATCCTGAAACAGAGAGAGAAAAAGAAAAGATGTGATGAACAGCTGGTTCCTAAATCTACACTTCTTACAGATCATATACGTGTAATGTATTTCTGCTTGCCTCATTAAGAATTACTGTTTCTCTAAATGGGAAACATGCAGATATTTGGCAGTGGGGAGGTTGAATGTCAAAAAGAGACAATTATCAACACTCACAAACATCGTCTTTGATAAACAATGTGTTGTAGTTAAATACCCAGTCCAAACTCCATCCTGAAGACTACACACTGGACTCTAACTGAACTGAACCAACTTTGAAGATATTGAGTATTTAATGCACAAGTCTATGAGGGTATGTGGTCATGACTTAGACGTTTCCTGGAAACAAGGCATTCAACAAATACATGAAAAGTTCATTTGCAAAAACAGATTAACACTATTTTGGAAAAAAAAAAATGGGCTGATGCTTGTGATTTTCTCTTTGTATTGCATTGTATACAAAGCTCTAATCTATTTTGGTGCAACGCCTGTAGGAAACCAGGTCAAAGCTCATGATTTGTGGCAGAAACCGCTATACGCCACAGCTCAAAGCGCAAAAGCCGACATAGCCATTGAGCAAATCAGCGCAGCACATTGAGATCACGTGACAGGAAGATGGCGACTGACACGTCCAAGAAGCTTTTCATGAGTGTTGGGAGTAAAAAACACATTGATCGATCTAACGATGGATAGCTTTGATGAAACAAAAGAGGCTGTTGTCTTGTCTTTTTCTGGACGAGAGAGGAAGAGAAAACCTGAAGATTATGCCCGTAACGTGGCTAAACAGGCACGGCGTAGTGGAAGGGGGGGCACCGAGCGTTGCTGTTTGTTTTACAAGCATTGAAAAATGTGTAACCCTGAATTGAATGGGGAATATTGCCAAAAGATTGCTAGGTTTTGATGGCTCATTGCAGGTCCTGTGTTTTATTTCTGATATCACTTTATCTGAAGTTATTGTGAACTTTATATGCAGGTTGTTAGCGCATTACTTGCTTGTTTGATGATGAATGACTTTACTGTTGCCATTAGAAAAAGCATAGAGTCATTTTATGGCCTCATTCAAAGGAGACACATGAATTGTGGAGTTAACTGTTTTTGCTAAAAAATGGATGTTGGAGTTATCTGCTTTTGGCCCCCAAAAATGAATGTGAAGGAAAAATGTCTTTTTTCAATTAAGTTTGAATTTTTGAGATACCTCTATTTTGTTATGTCATATCTCCTTGGTCTAAGACACTGAATTTTTGTATGACTGATATCAGCGAGAGTAAATAATTCAAAAACAAGATTAATTAAAATGGGGTTATCTGCTTTTGCAAATGAACTCTTCACGTTTTAAATGTAGTCAACTTTGATTTCAACCATTCAAGTTCTGGAAATGAAACGAACTCTTAACTAAGACGTTTGTAAGAAGACCAGAATCAGAGTAGATATAAGTCCTCGGCCTGGGGAATCAGTGTCTCAGTTTAGGGGGCTGAGGCCTTAAAAAGGCTGAATTTAAAGACTACATGTGTCACAGCTGTGTGTCAAAAGGCTTTTTGGCCATTTTTACTCCCTGAAACTTCTCTTTGCTGTTTTTGTCTCTTTTTACCATTTACACTGATTCTTTTGTAAAGGTAACAGTTGGTCTTTTTGGTTTACAAGGGTTGATTAACTCTGGTGTAAAACATCCACTGCAAAAAATGTTTCTGATATTTTGACAAATTTCAGGTTAAAGGAATATTGCACTGTCTACAATATTATTGCAACAGGACATATTGTGATTTAGTCTAATATGCGATTAACTGTCCAGCCTTAATACAAATTGCCCACGTTGCCTACATGTGTCACCTGTGTACCCAGTGAGTCTGTGCTGTCGATGTTGCCATCACATGGGAGACTAATGTCATCTCTTAGTTTGACCTGATCTAAATTGTGTCTTGTTTCTACTACCTGTGATTGTTCGAAGTTACGAGTAGAAACAAGTAACCCCAGGTTTACATCTAATAAAGTCTAAATATCATGAGCCATATCAAAAGCTGGTCTTTTTAACAGCTTTTCAGAATTAACATGCTTTTAACTCCAGATATCAAAGGACACAGGTGCAAGCAATTGTACTCTCGAAAGAACTGATTGTGAATCTAACTTGGACTTTGAGCAATAGCTGTCTGAGAAGTGACTTTTGGAAAAGTCTTGAAAAGTCGACGAATGATGCTGACCAGTAACAGCATCATGTTTGTGATGAAACTTATAAACAGTGAAGCAGAATCTGCTGATGCACAGAACTTAGAGGAGCATGAAAGCCTAATTCTGAGTATTCCATTCCCCAGCCTGTGTCTATGCTACAACAGCACCGTACTGACCCCATTCTTATTATTTGACTGTGTATCAAAACAGTTGTAGATTTTTAGATTTTTTCCTTAGGATATTTTTTTGTGATATTCCTTACAGGGACTTTGAGTTGGTAGAAAATAAGTTTATCTGGTGATGTAGACATACATTTTTAATTTCCTGTGTGCCGTGGCCTTTCTGTTACCCCGGACACTCACTGTATGTGGTTTCACCGTTTGTCACAGCTTGTGTAACATTTCCTCAGCGTGCATATACGTGTGCTATAGATATGCCGAGTTCATGAACCCATGTACTCTCTGTCAGTGTATGTGTCATGGATGGGCAGGGAAAATATCTGATCTTTAAAAAGCTCACTGAAAATGTACCCAAGAAACATTCAAGACAACCTGACATCCAATCTGTGACAGAGATCATCTCCAGGCTGATGATAAGAGCAGAGAAACCACTGCACCAGTGACTCCAGGATATATATGTCGTGTTTACATGTCCAGGCTGAATTTGTTAACTGATTTTACCCATCCAGGGTTTATTTGTACCTTCAGAAGATGAAGTAATACTGAAATTACTGGAAATATATTTCATTATCAGGTTGCTGTTTTTTTTAACATAAAACTACAGAAAATTGAGTTTGACAAGCTCCTTCCTGGAAATGCAGCCATGACCCTTCAATATTTTGAAAAAGAAAATGTAATCTCCTGCATATCTGTGTTTCAAAAACATGGCTACTTTATAACTAATTTACAATGCAAGTTTATTCTGGCATTGAGAGACAAAATCCAAGACTTATTTAGCATCAAAAGCTCTATCTGGGTGTCAACCAAGCTATGCTGGGTACTTTTCATTTCAATCAAACAATTAGTCCTATTGTTTTTTTGTTTTTTCTTTTATCGTGATGCCAAATTGGGAAATATTGTTGAGACATTCGAGATTCAAGCTGAAGAGTCAAATGTTGGAATCCTGTTTGTTTACATTTTTGTTGTAAAGAAGATAGAAACAAGGACATGACATCTTTTGGAGACTTTCATGGTGGTACTTTGGTGAAACAGAAATATTATTCATCATGTAAGCAATCGATACTGCAGGCAGGCCAATCAAAATGAGCTTTGGTCCGAAAACTGGTTCAGATTAACAAAAAAAAACAAAAAACAAAACAAAACAAAAAAGTCATGATTGCTCATCTTCATACAAATGTTGAGAATTGAAGTAAGGTACAATAGTGAAGTATATTATTATTATTATTATTATTATTATTATTATTATTATTATTATTAATCAATAACAATGATGATAATTTCTTCATTTATTTATTTATTTTCAGTTCTAGCATTAGAAGTCTTCAAACTAAGCTAGAGTTTAACTTGTTATTTTTTCTAGTTAAAACATCAAAAAGAGTGGTGGTCTAACCATTGGATATAAATAGTTGGGATGGTTTTGAGACCATTTACTTTATTACAGATTCCCAACCTGTGGGCTACAGCCCCCTGTTGAACCGCAAAGGTACTGCAAGTGGGCTGCTGAATCATTTCCAAAATAGTGTAATATTTTTTTAATTATAGAAAGATATAAAAAGCAAGCTCTGTTATGCTTAAACAAGTATTAAAATATTCAAATACGTATATAGATACAGAAAAGTGCTCTAAGAAGGCATTAAATAGCCTCTGCAAAGTTTCTGTAGGCCACATAAAGTTTTGAGACTCAAAAGTGGGTCCTGAGTTGGACTGATATGGAATCACTGTACGTCTTATCTCTTACAGACACACTATATAGTATGTAGTATGTAGTGCATACTGATTAGACTTTAGTGTGTAGTATGACTGGATCTGAGTGAGCTGCTTTGTGGCTTCACTGATTTTGCTTTTGGGCCAAAGTTAAGACAAAAACACACCAGATGCTTCTCCAGTCAGCTCTCAGCTCCGTCACAGCATCAGAAGTCAATGAGTGAACTCACACTGAATCAGATACTTCGCCTCCAGTTTGAAATCAGAGTTCAGAAACTAGACACCTAAAAAATAAATGGTCCTATGTTCTTAAAATAACAAAGCACACTTTTTACAGATTTTCTTTAGGCTATATAAACTATTTTGTATCCTTCTTTTGTTTGAAAATATATAAATTGTTTTCCAGTCCCTTGCACTGGAGAAGAGAACTTATTCCTGTGTACGCACATAGCAAAACAAAAAGGAAAGGAAATTCAGCAATAAATACGAGAGTTTTTCTTTTTTAATCTATGCCAGACTTCATTGATTCTCAAGTGAAATGTCTGTGTCTGAGACAAACTGCTGTTTCAGAGATGGAGCTCTGAACAAGAGGCTGAACTTTGGCGTGGTACACATTAGCATACCAGATAAGATATCAGTAAGCCTCCTGATTCCACTGGGGGTCAATGTGACAACAATGAATACAGATACCAGTTGTGTTTGAAATGAGTCCCTGAGTTGGTTGCATTATTCCTTTTTTCCATGCGGCGGCAACAAAGTGACTGCTGATGGATGAGATGTGGCCAACAGCCCGGATATTGATTGGTAGGATGATCAGACCTATTATGTGCCTGTACTGCTAATGAAATCTACCTCCACCTGAACTCCGTAAATGTGTGGGCTCCTTTAATCCAGATGTATCCCGATAAGATTTCCACAACCACGGGCGTGTGGTGGCGGGAAAGGTCGAGCATAATCAGAAAATCATTACCGCTGCGCTGAGACACCCAATGAGAAGTAACACCAGCTAATATTCTAAATCCATTTGTCATCTTGTCCTTTTCAGTGTTTTGATCACTCTCCTTCAGCAAAATAATCTGGAA
>RPOG01006521.1:0-23371 GCA_008086565.1 Thalassoma bifasciatum | reverse complement strand
CTATGCAAGCTGATCCAAAGAGAGGAGACACAATCTGTTGCTCAGGGCATGTCAATCAATCCTCCGCATGTGTGTGGTTTCGTTTGTTTGTGTTTTACTGCAGGCTTTGCTGGCACACCGGGGTACCTGTCCCCCGAGGTACTGAGAAAGGAGGCATATGGCAAACCTGTGGACATCTGGGCCTGTGGTGAGTGGTGCATAGACACACATAACACACACTCACACACATGCATAAACAACACAAACACAGTGGAAGTTCCCAGAGTGTGCACAAGACAACAGAAACACACTGGAGAACATTTTTGACTGTTTGTGTGTGTGTGTGTTTGCTGTGTGTGTGTGTGTGTGGTGTGTGTGTGTGGTGTGTTTGTGTGTGTGTGTGTGTCCATATGTGTTTTTCTGTGTGTCTCAGGGGTGATCCTCTACATCCTGCTGGTGGGTTACCCTCCTTTCTGGGATGAGGACCAGCACAAGCTGTACCAGCAGATCAAAGCCGGGGCTTACGATGTGAGTCCTCCTCTTCTCTCCTCTCCTCTCCTCTCCTCTCCTCTCCTCCTCTTATTCTTTCCTTTCCTTTCCTTTCCATTCCTTTACACCCTTTTCCTCTCATCTAATTGTCTTTCCTTCCTTCCCTATCGTTTCCTCTTTTTCCTTTCCTTTCCTTTCCTTTCCTTTCCCTTTCTTTTTTTCTTCTTCTCTCTTCTCCTCCAATCGCCTTTCCTTCCCTTTATTTTCTTTCCTCTCCTCCCAACTCTTTTCCTTTTCTTTCCTTTCCTTCCCCCCTATCTTTTCCTCTTTTTCCACTCCTATCCTCCACTCTCTTTTCTTTCCCGTCCTTCCCTTTCCTTTCTCTCCTTCCCCTCTCTCCTCTCTCTCTTTTCCTTGTTTTCCCCCTTTCCTCCCCCTTTCCTTTTCCTCCTTATTCTCTCCTCTCCCATCTTTCCTCTTCTTTCCTTTTTTCTTTTACCTCATCTCCTCTCCTCTTACATAACTCAGTCACCTCATTCATATTTCAGGAGTGCCAAAGAGAGCGCTTCACCTTAGATCACTTTTTAGCTTATGCCAAATGACGGGACAGAGGGAGGGAGGGCAGAGAGAGAGAGAGAGAGAGAGAGAGAGAGAGAGAGAGAGAGAGAGAGAGAGAGAGAGAGAGAGAGAGAGAGAGAGAGAGAGAGAGAGAGAGAGAGAGAGAGAGAGAGAGAGAGAGAGAGAGAGAGAGAGAGAGAGAGAGAGAGAGAGAGAGAGAGAGAGAGAGAGAGAGAGAGAGAGAGAAAGAGAGACTAAGTGACTTTCTGGCAGAGATTGTGAGCTCACTGGACACACATCATGACTTTTGGTCCTCAGCACATCAGGACTTGATGGGCTTTAAGCAGATCACTTGTTGTTGTGCTGGACCTGCTGGTTTTGTTAGAAACTCATCCACGGGGGGGCACAGGAGCAACAAACTGAAGGCACGTGAACTGATGCTGCATTCTTCTGCAGGAGCGCAAACCTACTTTTCATGATACAGTAACACAGAGTCCAGCATTTTCAGAGAAGCAGGGGTAGCAAGCATATTAAGAACTTCCATGCTACCCTGCTATCTATATGGAATTTAAACTTGAAAAGGAGCTGCACATTTCAACTGACAATCTCTACAAGTTTCTTGTGGACAGCAGACAGGGAACACTGGCAAATTTGTAATTGAATGAATACACATGCTATGTCAGAAACATAAAGAGCTACAGCTGCATCCACCTCTAATAAAGTATTGTTTCCTCTTCGGGTAAATCGAAACTAGTTTTATATGCAGGCAGCTTCAGTTTTCAAAAAAGGACACAGCGCCACCTATTGAAGTGGAGTTAGGCATTCTCTGCCAAGCTATAACCATAGTAAAACTGCTGTGTGCAGTTTGGAGGCTTTTGTTATATTTGCTCAAAGAATTCTGGTGAACAATGATGGTGAAAAAGAGAAAGGCAAGAAATTCTTCATTTCAAGTCGCTGAATCTCTTTGTGCTTGAATAATGTCTGAAAAATGTTGGATAAATGATCAAAATTAGTGCTGAACATGTCTCTACAAAAGTCAAATCAGCTTAATGTTCCAGCTCTCCTCTGATCATTAAGTTCTGTTTGTCTCTTTAGTTCCCTTCTCCGGAGTGGGACACAGTCACCCCGGAGGCCAAGAACCTTATCAACCAGATGCTGACCATCAACCCAGCCAAGAGGATCACTGCTCAGGAGGCCCTCAAACACCCATGGGTCTGCGTAAGTGTCCCCATTATGAGTTACTTCTTCAGCTTCACTTGAATCATAAATTACAGAAACCTACATTCACCCATTTCTCTTCTCTTCTTCTTCTTTAACCCAGCAACGGTCCACAGTGGCGTCTATGATGCACAGACAGGAAACTGTAGAGTGCCTGAAGAAATTCAATGCCAGGAGGAAACTGAAGGTCTGTTTGTGTGTGCTCTCTCCCTCCCACGTTTTCTGCCTTTGCTCCAAATGCTTTTTTTTTGCAAGATGAAAAAAAATCTTTATTCTTAAATTTTCTCCCACATCAGCATGATAACATGCTCAGTATTTCACATCCCTGTGGATTCCCTGGCAATCTTATGATCTATAAAAATTACTGATGAGGCTTAAAAGACATTTTAAAAACAGATTTTATAAAAGAAATCCAAAATGTGATAAGATATAAGACTGAATGCACTTTTGTATTCAGATAGAGCTCTACTGGTCTATAAGTGCGCTGTCTTTGCCTCGGTTTTATTACAGTGGCAGCTTAATTTAGCTCTTCAGACATCAAGTACATTATTGCTCACTGCAGCTCTTAAATACCACGGTCTATTTGCTATTCAGTGTCATTTTTATAGCGCTATAAAAAGTTATCAGTTATAAATGACATCTCGGGGGGAAATGAGCGTGAAGATCATCTGCTTTTCTCCATCTCCTTTTTATGTCTCTGAATTTCTGTCCTTGTATTTTTGTCTGTGTCTGTTTTCTTTGCATCTTTAGCACTAAAACAGATATGACAGAATACTTTGTAAGAATCTCATTTGCACTAATTTAAACAAAGACTGTCTGTGGTTTCATACAGACACTTTTTCTTCTTCAATTTTCTCTTAATAAAGTGGAGCTTTCTGCATTGTACCTCATGGACCATTACCCAGTAAAGACCAATAAGTGCTTAATAAGAAAAGCAAATTTAAAAGCTTTAATTGCTTCAGACTAATGGGAAGTCTGCACAGAATTGCACCATACATCAGTCAGTGACTGAAACATGTTGATATTGGTTTAAATGACTGTTTTTTCTTCTTAGGGAGCCATTCTTACAACCATGCTGGTCTCTAGAAACTTCTCTGGTAAGTGCTTTCAAGACATAATTTCTGCCCCCCTCAGTACTGTATAGCAAGCATTAATATTACATGCTTAGATTCAGCAGTGGCCCGAATTATTACAACACTTTGCATATTTAAGAGGTTTCAGTATTTTGTTGTACAGTGTAGAAATATCCATAGAACAGAAAAATATCTTCTAACATCATTATGTCATACATATAATGACATAGATATAAAGAGCAGATTTGGATAAAATAGAGTGGATGGATCTATTGTACATTTAAAGGAAAGCCTTTTGGATAATAGTCGTGTTGGTTTATCTGGAAGTATACTGACACTATGCAAGAGATGTGCTGCTGTAACTGCTGCAAAAAGTTGAAAAAAAAAGAAATAGAAGAGGTCAAAGTAGATAAAAACAGTGGAATTCTCTTCATCTGATATTTGCTGTGCCCAGAACGAGCAGCTGCATGTTTCATGATCATGTTTGGAGGCAAAAAAAGTTGAACATGTTCAGATCATTCAGGTGTTTTAACAATTTTGTTCACCTCTGTTTGTCAATGTCCACATGGTTTATGGCTTTTCTTGTCTATGTTCTAGTCTTCAAGACTTTATGATTAGTTTATAGAGGAGGTATTGTTCTTTTAGTATTGCTAATTATGTACCTATAGATCACCATCAAGGTGTAATATGGTGAGGTAAATGTGTTTTAGTTAGTGTTTTAGTAAATGTGATGGACAGAATGTTTGGAGCCTAAACAATGACTGTTATGTTCTGTATAGGAAAATAAAATTTGGCATTCAAAACACACAATGAAACTGGAATAAAGAAACATTGGAATTGAAAAAGATATAATAAGAAAATAAAATGGCATTAAAACTGGTAATAGTATAAATAAAGTTTAGCTGAGGTTAAAAACATGAACATTGAATGTTTTATTATTTTATTTTTGTACATTTTTGCAATAATTCATGTCACTGTTTCATTAGCGTCAGTTTACAATTTCAAACAACGTTTTGCTAAGAAAGAAAAGGGTTTCAGCGTTCCTCTGTAAATCTTTTTATTATTTACTGTGCAGTGGTTTTTACAAATAATATACAACTATTACGTAAATCATGTCCTCCTTGCCAAACCGTCTCAGAGGAGTGACAGAAAGTTGAAACTGAAAAATTACAGTGAGTGGAAAAAAGTGTGATCACAAATGAAAAGCATCATCGAAATAATAAACTGACATGTAATGAACGTAATAAGATTTTCATTCAAAAACACATCAAAATGCAAAATTGAAATAATATAACATTTGACATCTGTGTTTTTATCTTCAGCTTAACGATATCGATGCCATTGCATTGTGTTTTTTGTAAAACATGCTTCCAATGCCCCTTTTTTCAGTTTCAGTGCCTTTTTTTTTCAGTATCAAGAAGTAAAGTCATTGTTTTAGCTCCGTAAGAATACCACTCCAGGCTGTTGGTCAGAAAAGCAAGAATTATGCATGAGGCACAAAAGGTTTTTCAACCAGAAGGTCAAGGAACCTTTTGGTGGTTTCAGAACTGGAACTACATGGTTCCTGTGTCCCATTGTTTGTGTGTGTTCCTATTATGGGCTGAAGAGGTGCCTAGATTGTGTACGTTGAAAAATAATAGTAGTAGCAGGACACCTCTAGACCAGTGAAGGGCAGGACGTAAAGGCTTGGCATTTTATAGAAGTAGGCAAGGGCAAGTGAAAAAAAAAAGTCACTGGTTGAAGCAATTTCAAAAAATCAGAAACAATGAATGCTGCCGTCTAAAGCATGAAGACATTTATATAGAACTGAACCAGGAAACTTTCCTGTTGGACTATTAATTGTGGTAATGAATATTAGAAGAAAGGATCCTCACTTGTTTCTGTATTTTGTTATTATGAAATCACAACCAATGAGTCTGCGTTCTTGCAAAGTGTGTCTGCTTTGATTGTTTTGCATCTATAAATGTGAATGTGTGTGTGCTACCATGCTGCCTCAGTAAACATGACTCACAGCAGCCACTCTGACACAGAAAGCTTTGCAATGGGAAGCGGTCTGAATACCCGCAATATAACCACTCAGCTTTTTAACTCACCCACCTACACACACACACACACAATCACACACTCACACTGACCCAGGTGTGTGTCCTGGCTGTGTCACCGCTCTTAAGCTGCATTTTCTTCCTCTTCTCTCCTCAGGAAGCCTTTGTAAGAGTGCGGTCATCCGCTGAGTGAGTCAGAGAGAAATTCTCCAGATGAAAATAGAGAGACCTTCAATAAAACATAGCTGAGGCAGATTACATCAACACATAAGCTGTCCACAGGGCTTTATGTAACCGCTATCTCTGTTATCGTCATATGAATTATGAATCATGCATTGTATAGATCAGTTTCTGTCCTGACAGAGGTGCTTCTGTCCTCCTCGACATAAATGTATAGTCTATTATACTTTTTATACTGTGAAAAGTCAAGAAGATGGAGTTGAAATCAGGGCTGTGTAATATATCACAGTATGAAAAAACATGTATCTGTTCTCGGCATCAAACAATTCTTTTGATAAGATGGAAACCCTGCCCTAAGCTATAAATTTTTCAAAAGATTAACTTAATTGATTAATATTAGCATTCCTTGTATTAAAATGGCCCCGATGACTTCACATTCTCTGAGGGGAGGCTCGCTCTCTTACACTTTGAAACCCCTATGAAAAATGTGACGGACAGATATCACAAGAAATGTTTTTATTAACAGTTACATAGCGCTGTTGTTTGTAATGGGACAACATGTAAACTTTGTAAGTCTGCACTGTACTTAAGTAGCCCGGTGCTCTGAGACATAACAGTAATGTCTTGGTTATATCCTGCCAGTGCTCATCTACCAAGCTAAACAAATGTAACCTGGCTCCTCAATTTATTGATAGACTCTCAGGTTTGAATAGACCACTTCAGTATTACTGCTGGATGTGGGTTGGAGTGATGAATGATCTTCATCTCAAACAGCCCATGTTTTAGCCTTTAACATGTGTTTTAACCTTTAGCCTGTGCTCTATCGTTCTCCCATTTAACTTTCTTCTGCTCTTCTGTCACTTTTCTGTCAGACAGTCCAGCTCCAGTGTTACACCATAACGACTGAATAAATCACAGAAATCACAGAGAAAAACTTAGATCTCTCTTCTCACTGCTTAACTTTGTCAATCTGCCTGGTGTTGTCATAGAGACTTGCCGTAAATCAATCTGGTCCAGTCTGACCTGGTTGGGAGGCTGAGAAAAAGCATTTATAAAAAAACATGCACTTATAATCCCTTTTTAAGTTGTGGATTATGATCTAGATATGTCTTGATAAGTGACCATGACTTAGAAAGTCTTCACAGTCCCTTCAAAGTTTCTAATGTAATACTATAACAAATGGATGCCATTGCTTAGTAAAGGTTTGATGGTGAAACAAAGTCATAGAAACATTTCAAACATCTACGCTCAACTTTCTTGTACAAAGGAATAAAATAACTTCCTGATGTTTGGTCTGAGTTGGCAGGAAAAAAAACAAAACAAAATAAATGTGAAACTGTAGATTTAAATGAGGTAGAGTAAAATGTACAGTTCTCTTGTGTCAAATTACATATGGCACTTCATGCAAAGTGCTGCAAAAATATAGAAAAACAAAATAAATGCAGGAGAATCAGAGACCTGGAAAAATGGAGATGATTCACTTTAAGTTATGGTGTCAGTTATTTAGATCAGTGAGCACTGCAAAACTGTAACTCACACCAACACTGATATAACTCTACACCATCCTCATCACCTTCATCATCTTCATTGTCGCAATCATCTTAACAACTAATGCTGTTTTCAGGATCAAAGAGACAAAGAAAGTGTTGAAGAGTCTTAGATTTAGTTTGAGATTTGTGTTTCACTTTGATGTTTTTCTGGCAGATTTTTGAACGAGTGAAATAACTGTCTGTGAAAATGACTCACCCCCTGTTTCTATTTACTAATGAGCCCTGTTTGTTCTTTCTGTCTTTTAACCTGGACCTCCTGCTGTGTCTGCGTCTCACTCCCTCTTCTTTCTAAACGCCCTCCACCCTTTTCCTAACTCTCTCCCTTCACGTGTGACTGGGGGGTGTGGGACATCTTAAACAGTGGGCAGCAGGCAGACCACCGCTCCAGCCTCTGTCACTGCGGCCGCGGCAGCAGTGGCCGCGGCTGCTGGCACCACTGCGGGGCTGGTGGAACAAGGTAGCGTGGTGGTGCACCTATGGCACGCTACACCTCTCCCCTGCCCCTTCTCCTCTTTCTCTGTGTCTTTTATACTCTTTCTTCTTGTTCTTCATTTTCTCTATCATCTCTTTCTGCCCCCTCCCTCCTTTCTTAGCATGGGAGCTCAGAGCATGATGGCTGATTGCAAACCACATTTACTCATCACTAAAGCATTGGCTATGTTTCCATTCAACTATTTGGCAGAGTTTATGATGCAACTGTAGCTACGTCACAAATTTATTTTCTTTTTGTTTATGATGGACTAGGTTGAAAAAAACAATGGTTTTGAATTTAAGAAACATTGCAAATACCCATTTTTTCAGCTGTTGGCCATAGTTGATGCTTTTTGTAGGGAAAGGTCATAGGTACAGCTGAAAAGGCATGATTTCAAAAGGAAAAGTTACTTATTTAGGAATAAATCTTAAAACTCAGAGAGGATCCTCATCAGCTCAGCTTCAGAAACCAACATGGGCTATCGGCTACTGCAAAATAATTTAGCTTCTTTTAAGAAAGGTGGATCCAAACATTTAAAATTTGGCCTTATGATATACAACTCCGACTTTACTTTTTCCTGTTGCCCTGATAAATTGCGATACATCGCAAACATGATATTTGTGCATCTTGGTTTTAAGTCATTCAAAACCAAAAAAATGCTCAAGGCAGGCAAAGAAACATCTGTAGTGCCTTCTATTTCAGCTCGGTCTTCTCCTTCAAGACCTAAGAAGTGAATTTTGACAAAATAGTAATCCAGTGTTCACATGAGGCCGGCTCCAGAAGTAACAGAAACAGCATAAACTTTACAGGGGTGATTCTTTTATTATCACTCAGTCGTTTCGAAGATATGAAGATCAGGAGGCTAGAAGCCTATTTCTAGAGTTAAGTGTTTTCCGTATGGCTCCGGACGACGATAAGCTTCAAAAGTCAGAATGAGAAACAGACGGGTGATGTCAAGGATGCTAGGTCCATTTATCATTAAGTCTATGATTTTTTCAAGGAAAAATCATGCAAACTGTGCTGTATAAAAACAAAACCTACTCTCAAGTGTTTAATGAGTATGATGCGAAATCACCCATTAGTGCCACTGTGTTTGGGTTGTAACACAACAAGATCCCCCAATAATCCCCTTTATTTATAATATTTTTGTCTCATACTTCGTTCAAGGTGGCACTATTAAGGTTTTAAAAGGATTAAATTGAACTTGCTGAAACCTGCAGATACCCTGTATATGGAGATCAAGGAGTTCTGTTGGCTTATGACTAATAAACTTGAACCTGAAACCTTTTGGCTCTAAGTGGCCACAAATGGTTTGCATTAACTCTTTGGGGCCTTAAAATTGGGAATGAAAAATACCCCGTTAACATCTTTGCCTTAAGTTTGTTCTTATTGAGAGAAACATCTGCCACTAGTGGATATTTCTAAGCTGTTTTGTGGATACTTAAGTTATTTTCCCTTTTTATATAAATATTTTATCATTAGTTGAGGACTTGTTTGGGAGCTGAGCTACTGCTGACATTTTTCACTCAGGCACATCCGTCCCCTCCCGTGTGAGATCTGATTGGTTGGCTCTGTCATCTCTGCTGACCTGTATTCATTCAGTCATCTTCATCTCCAGCCACAGAGCATGGCCCCCGACCCGAAAAGCTGCTGTCCTGTCTCTGTCCTCTCTTTTTCCCTACTTCATTATATCATTATACCACCATCACTTCCCTGTATTCTCTTCTTTTCAACATCACCAGCATCATTTCCACTTTCCCTCTCTTCTCATCCTCATCTCATATCTTCATAACTTCTCCCTCTCGCTCCTCTTCCCCCTCTCTCTTCTTTTCCTTGTCTGACAATGACACTGGAAAGTTTGCTCCTGTTACTTAAGGATGGAACTGCCCAAGAGCTGCTGGTGAATGCTGCATGGGGCGCTGGACTGGTGCATGTGCTACGACACGGTGGGGGGGGGGGTTTGGTGCATGATGAACACTGTGGGGGATGCAAGGTTGGTTCTGGTTACGTCAGAGTCAGCTTTGAAAATTTTCAAACTGGTTTTACCCACATCGAGCTGTGTCTGTGTTACTTCACATTCTTACAAGATAAAGGCAGCTGTATGGACATCATCTAAGCTCTATCAATGTGAATAAGAAAGGAAAACAGGGCCAAAATTTGGAAAAATGTGACTGCATGCAAAATGAAAACATCTCATTAGACACAAAGAAGCCAGAGGAGGTTTAAAAAAATGGAAGTTGGAACATGTTTACGCTCAAGCAAAGAAGTCACAGTGACCCCCGTGGCTTTAGAAGTGCTTCATAAAATCACAGAGGGAGGGAGGGGACTGAAGGGAAATAACTGAGAGAACTGGGGGATCTGAAAAGCTGCTTTCAAACTTGGTACTGATATTAAAATGTTTGGATACAAGTGTTGATTTTAGCTGCTAATTTAAATTAAAACAGTCACATATTAGTCTTTTTGACCTCCATAATTTTAGCTGATTTTTTTTTTCTTTTTCTTTTATTCATTAATGTAGCAGTGTCCATCTCCTGACACTTTTGTTTTTATAATATCTCAGTTAAATAATACAGCCTAGACTCTCCTCCTAATGTAGAGCTGCTGCACATTTCTGCTGATCTATAGTGTATTCAGTGTAGTAATCACACACAGACAAATAGAAATGGTGCTTTAGAAGAATAATCCCAACTCCAAATCAAGCAAAAAGACAAAAATCTTATTATATGGTCACTTTGGCTCTGTTTAATCTCTAGTTTTAAATTAGATTTTTACAGACTCAGTGAAACAACTGTATTACACTTTTAATGCATCAGCAGTAACAAGCACATTGGACAGACAGTCTTAATGAATGTGTCACACACTTCACCAAACACATTTTACAAGATTGTTTTCCTTGTGTTTTTTACAGGTTGTACTCACAGTAGGGAAAATTTCATGATTGTTAAATGTCAGGTAGTCCGCCACGAACATTTTTGTCCTTTCACCGTCTCCCTGAAGGAAAACAAAACCTACATTCATCAGAGATTGCCATCAGTGAAGTAGTTTATCTCATTATCGCTCTGTTTTCGTTGCAGAAAAGTGAAGTGTTGACATTAATTGTCATTATTTACTGCCCCTGTTCATTACTGAAGCTTTCAGGAAAGGAATGAGGCATGATTTTTTTTTAAATATTAAATTAACTTTTTAATAATGAAAAAGGCAAACAGTTCATGTAAGTATTAAAAATATCATCTTAGAAATAATTTTTCTTTCAAATACTTTCATTAGCCCCATAGTTGTAATGTGATATAACCACCTGATGGTTTATAGAGCATCTGAAAGCTGTTTTTTTCTGCCATTTAACAACAAAAAAGCTTGTGGAAGTGCCAGTTTTAGTGACAGAAAGTGTGGCATTGTGAGATTCAAAGCTGTAGAAGAGAAAAACAAAAATATGTCTGCAGAAGCAAAGAATTCTGTGAAGAAAAGAAACAAAAAATGAGGGTTAAGTGTAAATGTTGTGTAGTAAAACTATAGTACATATATGAAAATCAAATCAACATCGACCTAGCTTTGCAACAACAACTTTCTAACATTTATGAACCCAAGTGCTTCTTTATAACATTCCTGTAGACAAAAACGGACCATGTCAAAGGTGTATTTTTTAGTTTTTTAAACAGCAATAGCAGCTGCAGCAAAAACCTCAGTGAGGCTGAGTCACATTTGTTAACCAGACCGGATGCGTCTCCTCTTGGTTGTGCAGAAATGAACCCAAGAACGTTTAGTCAAGGAGACAGAAGTGGTGGCGGTGTCCTTGTTTCTGTGGACCTCTGGGACGCCTCAGTCCTCTATTTGCACTTCATGCCTCCACAAGGCTGCGATCAAATATTCATCGTGGGCTGTCTCTCTCTGTCAGCCTCACTTTACCTCACCAGAAACCCTGCTTATCTCAGATATTTATAAACTTAAAAACAATCATCGTCCTGCAGAGCTTGCTGATTTGTATGCAGGTGTGTAGCGACTTAATCATGTCGTACATAAAAACAAAGGTTTAAGAAGTTTAACTTGGATTGAAGCTGCTAATTTCAGCAGCTTTGATAATGTCTGAGTCATGAATCTGTGCCCATCCTTGCATATCCCTCACAGTGTTGCATCTTAACTGTTTAAAAGCTGAAATATAAGTCATTTGTTCTGTTTTTAACCTCTTCCTCCTGTCTCTTCTTGCTTCATGTGTAATTTGTGGCAAGGTAAGGAGCACCACTTGCTTCTCCGCCTTTGGTTTGAATTAAGACACCTTTAATTTTTCAGGTTCCCGCAGAGATTTCTTCTGGAAGCTAAGCCATTTTTAGCAAGCTTGGCTGCGGGTTTCGTAGAAGATCCAGTTCTCTGCTCTGACAGAATAATGATGTTGGGAAAGAGCACAGAAAAATAGCCTTATCACTTCCATTCCTCCTCTCCTTGCTCTTCATCTCTGCTCCCATTTCATGTCCTCTCCTTTTCTGCCGAGCCATCAGGGAATGTGACAGAATGAACTTGACATAATTCTGACCCCGTTTCTTCTCCTCAGTAACATCCAGCCTTTTAAAGGAGGAACAGCACAACTACAAACTGTGCACATTGTTGTGTGTTTTTTTTGTTTGACTTGAAAAGATTGAACCAGAGATTCAACTTAACTTTAATCTGAGGTTTTGTGTGATTAGTCTTCCGTTCTGATGAAGAAATTCTCGCTTGATTGCACTGTGCAGTGAAGTTCAGTCGCCTGTTGAGCCGTCAGACTGGAAGAGAGCAGAAAAGAGAGAAACTGAGATTAAAAAAGGAGGAAGAAAGACAGGGAATGAAAATACGGGGAGAAAAGAAAGGAAACAAGAAGAAATGAAAAGTAGAACAACAACTGATTGAAAAGGAACAAAGTTAGGTAAAGAAAAAAGGCAAAGTTAAAGGCAACAAATATTGAGGAAAAAGGAGAAAAGAATGAAAGAAAAGAAAGGTAGAGGAAAGAAAGAAAGCAGAGTGAAATCAGGGAAAGAAAGGGAAGCATTGGACAACCAGAAAGGAAGGAAGATAGACAAGAAAAAGAGAGAATGAGAGGAAACATTGATTATGAAAGGTTAAGAAAAAAGGAAGAACAATGGGGGAAACAAAAGAGAACAAAAAAGAAAGGAAATAGAAAGAAACTCAGGTAAAGAAAGGTATAAAGGAGGAATGATACCAAGGAAAGGAAGAAAGAAAAGGAAGGGATGATTGAAGGAATTGAGCTTGAAAAAAGAATGGATTGAAAGGAAGGGAAATGAAGAAATGAAAGCAAGAGAGAATGAAAAGAAGGATAGAAGGGAGAACAAATGCAAAAGAGAACGAAAGTAACAAAGGTAAAGTGAAATGAGGGAAGGATAGGAAGGAAGGGAGATGAAAGATAGGAAGGAGAAATGAAAGGAAGGAAGAAGGAATAAAAAAAAGGCAAAGAAGAACAGAAGAAAAGAATAGGGGTGCATGAAGAAAAGAAGACAAGAAGAGAAATAAAAGAAGGACTGTCAAAAGGAACAAAGTTTTTGTGAAAAAAGGGAGAATAAAAGAAAGGGAGCATGAAAAAAATGAAAAAAAGGATGGAGTGAAAGGAAGGGAGATGAGGAAATGAAAGCAAGAAGAGAATGAAAAGAAGGAAAGAAGGGAGAACAAATGAAAAAGAGAACGAAAGGAACAAAGGTAAAGTGAAATGAGGGAAAGATAGGGGGGAGAATGAAAAATAGGAAGGAGCAATGAAAGGAAGGAAGAAAGAATTATAAAAAGAAAAAAGAAAGGGAAGGAAGAGGAGAATATGGGTGCATGAAGAAACAAAGACAAGGATGGAAAGAAAATAAAAAAGACCGAAAAGAGATCGAAAGGAACAAAGTTATAGTGAAAAGAGGGAGAATGAAAGAAAGGCAGCATAAAAAATGAAAAGATAGAAGAGAATGAAAGGAAGGGAACATGAAGAAATGAAGGCAAGAAGAAAGATGGAAAGAAGGGAAGACACAGGCAAGAAAGGAGAACGAAATAAATGAAGGTATATTGCAATGAGGTAAAGAGAAGAAAGAAAAGGAAGCAATGAAAGAGAGAAGAGGAGGAAGAAAGGAATAAAAAGAAGGAAGGGAGTATGAAGGGGAAAAGTAAGGGCTAGTGAAAAGTGAAGGGGAGGAAAGATAGTATGGAGCAATGAGAGAAAGGAAGAATAAGGAATGATAAAGAAGGAAAGGAAGGTAGCATGAAGAAATGAAAGCAAGCAAGGAGAATGAAAGGAAGGAAAGAAGGGAAGATAGGAGTAATAATACTAAAGAAGAAAGAAAAAATGAGAAGAAAAGAAGAGGTAAAGAGGGAAAGGAGAGGAGCGTGAAGAAATGAAATAAAGAAGAGGGAATGAAAGGAAGAGAAGAAGCAATGAAAGAGGAAAGAGGGGGAAGGAAGGAAGGGAGTATGAAGAAATGAAAGGAAGAATGGAGACTGAACAGAGAGAGAAAGAAGGAGAGGAAGAAAAGAAGAGGTGGATTTGAATAAAGGAAAGAAAGAATGAAAGTAGGAAGGAAAAAGTCCATGAGGTCCAGAAATAGTGTTTTATGTAACTCGTCTGGTTGCTGATGTGATCGCATCTGATTGGACTTGAAATTGCACTTAGAGGCTTGAAAGGTCTCAGTGAGGATGAAGTCGAGGAGCGTCAGAGACAGAGGAGGATTCTGGGAGTTGGACTGGCAGGTGAAAGGAGGCAGCGTTTCCTCAAACTAATGTTGTTGTCTCTTTATAATTTATGATGTGAAGATTCAATTTAGAACTAACTGTTTTAGTTTTAAGGAGGAGAAACTTGGTGGAATTACAGAAGAAGAGGCTGAACATTCAAACATAGATCCAAATTAAGCAGAAGTGCAATCTCCTGGCCTCCATAGAGTCTGGGGTCTTCTGAATATGTTTCAGTCAGACCACCTTGCTAAACATCTCTTCGTAAGGGGAAGACCCTGCGGAGTGCCATTTGCAGTCTGCGCATTTCTTCCACTGTTGTAAAGGATTATGGGTGTTATGCTTTGCACAGAAGCGTGTCTACAGTATCATTCTTCCTCCCTTCCTTCCTTCCTTCCTCATTACCCCTCATTAGACAGAAAGCTGAAGACTAATCCTCTTTGAGACCCCCCTTGAGTTCTTTAAGGCAGGGCTTATTGTTGGGTTTAGATGACAGTCATCTTTGTTACAGCTTCCTCAGGGCGAGAGAGTAATGACACATAAACAAATCACACTTCTTCACTGTTTTCTGAAATGTGAAGTTCTGATTCCTCCTTGTATTGGTCCGTGTAGCTATTTCGTACCTTACTCCATCTATAAAACCTCCTACATCTCTTGAACACATTCCTCAGTCAGCGTAGTGATTTGCAATTACTCTACACATCGTGTGATTGCATAATGACCTTAATACACACACCATTCTGTATTCATTGCAGGGGAGAGGGGTATTTTTAGAAAGTCTCTTGGCTGCGGAGCATAACTAGAAGGAAAATTATGAGGAAAACACACACCGGCACATTTTTCTATTGCAATTCAGATTCACTTCCTGAGTTGTAACAATACCAGAGTGTTAATTTTGATTCAACACTTGTAAAAATATCAGTGTGTTTTATAATTCTTTCAAATTTTTACAGTTTTCAGATGTCAGTCAAACAGCAACTTTTAACATATGAAGCCAATGCTGAAGTAGTATAAACTGCAGTTCCTGGAGTGTCCACTTGAGGCAGGCTGCAGAGGAACAAGAAAGCACATACACACCTATTCAAAAATGTCTTTATCAGCACACACTGACACAGGTGAAATATTTTCATAAGTCATTCACTTTGAAGAATCTAAGTTGATTTTTTGTCAGTTTTGTATGATTGGGAGCAAGGCTGACTTTACAGACATGTGGGAACACTGTAGTTGTTGGCATGGAGGCTAAGTGTCTTGTCAGTTTGTCAAAAACTAAGTTTGAATTTGAGCACTTTCAATATAATGAGTACTTGTGAAAGGTTTAAAGATACCACATTAATGTATTATACAGTCCTAGGGTAAGTCAGTCTGCAGGTTGGGACTAGAACTGTCCTGGTGCAACCTTTGAATTCCAGATACAATACCGATATTGCAGCATTGTGTAATGGCCTATACTGATATTGATCCAGCATTGGCACAAACGGTGTGACACTCAGCTCTATTTGTGGGTAGGGAATGTTTAAAGTTTGAATGAATTAAACTTCCTCAGTTCTATGTCACCATGGGAAACTTGTGCATTACAAGTTTTGCACTTGGCTGCAAAGTCTTATTCAGACTGAAACGAAAAAAAAAAAAAACGGTTGTTGTGATCACGTGGGCTCGGAACCAGGTGCTGCTGGATAGAAGTCTTGAAGTGGAGTCTGGAATGGACTTATTGTGTCACAGTGCTTATGACTGAGATTTAAGATACAGACATAATATACATTTATGTAGTCCGATATTCAGTTTTTTGCTGATGTTGGACCAATATCAATTTCCAACTGGGACACCCCAAGTTAGGACCTCTAGAAAACACAGAGGCCAGGTGACATTGCTTTGTCTCCCTTGGACATAAGATGTAGCATATATTTATTAAATAGAGTTAGCGTGGCATGGAGTTTAGGCTGTGACAGAAGCCGGAGCAGATACACACACTGCATCAAATTTCATTGTAGTGGTTCACACTTGTTTAAGTAGTCTATCAGTGAATGATGTGTTTGTATTCCTTTCATAAAGTAAATGTGTATAACTTAAAGAGTCACAGTGCTGCTGCACAGTCAGAGTGTTTTTATCATTGAGGTACCAAGGTGCCCTTGCAATCTCAGCCTTTAGAGACATTACTTTTCAAAAGACAATCTCACCACAGAGGTCAATGGAAAAGAAGTGAAGTCAAATTGATGTGTTCTCTTCTCTCAATGTGGGCCAGAGATGTGAATAACTGTGAAGTTTTTCGCTGTTTCTGATTGGTTGTTTTCTCCTGTTTGTCATTGCAGCAGCTAAGACCCTGCTCAACAAAAAGGCAGATGTCAAGGTAAGATTTACATCTCTACCTTAGTCTCTCTCTCGCTCTCTCTCTTTCTTTCTTTCTCACCCATGTTCCTTTTCTTCCAAAGTTACAAACTCTTCCTCTTTTGGGCTGTTCTCGCTCTCTCTTGCTGTTGCTCTCTTTTCTCTTGTGATGAATGTGTCTGTTTCACACTTATTTTGCGTCTCACATCGTGTTTGTTATAACGTCATTGGAGGTGCGATGTCTTGTGTGATGTCTTGTGTGATGTCTTGTGATGCATGTAGAGGATGCTGTTTTGTAATCAGATGGGGTGTGAGTGTTTCAGGGCTGTTGGGTTTTTGCTGTTTGGTTTTGTTCGACACACCAGTTTCAGTGTGTGAAGTAAAATCTACTCACTAATTTCTATTGTAAAAAGCCACAGCCCTGCTTTTGTGTCTCCCTGTGCTTGTCCATGTACCACCACATGTGTGTCGCTTTCCAGAGCATAAGCCTTAAGTAGCACATCTATCTGAAAGTGTCTTTTATTGTGATGAGGTATTATCAAACCATGTCTCTTAACAACCATCCGTCAGTCTTCGCCCTTCATTTTTCCATCACTTCCTCCATCTCTGCCTCTTTCAGTGCGTCCTCTTCCTGCTCACCCCATCTGATCTTTAACCCCAAGTTCCGGTCCATCCTTTTTAACGAAGATCCCTCACCACACACACAAACACACACACACACCCTGCAGTAACACATCCCACGCAAAACATCCATGAATGCATCTGCGTGTGCAGCGTGCATGCATGATAGTGTGCGACAAATTTGGGAACATCGTGTACACACAAACAAATGTGTTTCCAGCCTTCTACATTATGTAGGCAGAGCTTTGTGCACATTCTTGTGGACATACAAGTGTGTGTGAGTGTGAGAGTGTGTGTAGGTGAAAACGTCATGTTTGTTTGTTATCTAAAAAAAGAGAATGAAAGCTCAAACAAGGATGTGAGCATGCCTGCACATTGAGCGTACGTAAGCGTGGGCGTCTGCATGTGTAGTTTGTTTATGCACATGCACATGCACAGCAATGTGTGTATAAGTGTGTGTGTGTGTGTGTGTGTGTGTGTATGCGCACCCTCCTCTCTCTCCCTCCTCAGTCGGTTCAGCAGGGAATGTGACTCTGGTTCCAGGAATAGCTTCCAGTCTGGACCCTGGAAACTCAGACGACAGAAATAGACGCTTACTTCCACTGCGGCGCACTCATCGCCTAGCAACAGGCTCCCCACACACTCGCCCCAAACCTTTTCTAAAGGCGTCTTCTTCGTTCACTGCCGTCCCTGATTTCCTCCTCTCCTTCCTGATCTCTTTTTTTTCCCTCCTGCTTTTCTTCCCTCCTCGTGTCCTTTTTGTCCTCTCCTTGACTCTGACCTCCTCTACTCGACCTCTCCTTCCTCTTCCTCCGGCTCAACGTGACACCTGACGCTTTTCAGCTGGAGCATCTGCTCGGAGTGGGCAGGCGGTCTCTCTCTGGCACAAATTCCACGCCACAATCACCCATCTGTGCTGCCAACTTCTTACCACAAAAACCATTCAGCACTTCCTGCATTGATGAAACACTCATCAATGTGCAGCCAAAGTTACTGCATGTTGCATTCATGTGCATTAATGAAACAACTAATAAGCCCCTGTGACCATAATGCTCAAAGACGCTTTCTAAGGTTTTTTCTGAACTCATCCTGCATCCTAAAATTGGATGATTTGAATCATACAGTTGAGAAAATACAGAGTCAGATTGAATTTGTCAGACCAATCTTTCCTTTTTTTTTCCAAATGCGCAGATGTAGCACAGAAACAAAAGCATCATAGTCTAATAATGTAACACACTGAGTCTATAACTGAGCAAAATTATCCACAAAGGTCCCCTGCACTCCAAAAGAAAACAACTGTAGTTGAGTAAAGGTTGATAGTGGATTAAGTCAGTGGCTTTTTAAGTCTCATGCTCCTTCTTTAGAGATAGTTTTTGTCATTTTTTTAGGATGTCCAAACAACCTGCTGAACTCTCCTCCTTTCCAAAACAAACAAACGTTAAAAATTGGGTTCATATTGAGCATCTGAGTCACAATCTTGGTTTGGGATTTGAAAACTGCACCTCAGCTTGTTTCTGTTTCCCAATTTCAAACTGCTCCCTACTTTTTGAGATGCTTAACATAAACATAAAAGAATTGGGGGTGCACCAATAATGATCACCGATTACTCATCTGTGAAAAAGCTGGCCTGCCGATACCGATTTAAAAAAACAAAACTGGCAGCACTTATTGAAAAACATTGAACAAATCTGCGAAACAATACAAACTTGATGTTTTAGCTGCACATGAGGCAATTCTCTCAAATATAAATTAAAAGTTAAGAATATTGGTGTCCAAACTCCTAAATTATATCAGTTTCTTTAGTCTTTCATTTTTCCAACTTTAAAGAATAAACTTTAAGAATCAGTCTGGCAGAGCAAAAGAGCCATAATGGCTGACTTTCAGACGTTTGCAGAGGTAGAGAGGATCGGCAGAGAAGATCAGTTTCATATTCAAAGACTGGCCAATCACTGATCTGGGCCGATTTATCAGTGCATGATTGAAAGGAATATAATGTTTGAGTTGAGTGTTCAAGTGACACCTATGTACCTGAAACGTTTGTATTGTTTAGATGCTCTATGAATGCTTCATGTAAAGACTTGACAGATGTTGATTGGGATTTTTAAATATTTATAAAGTATCATCAGAGAATACATGTTTTTCTTTCTTGTGTCTCAATTTCTCATGCCCCTACTCTAGCTTATTGTGGCCTCAAATGTTCTTAACCTGTTGATCTACTCAGTCTTTCACTCCTGCTCCTCTTGATGACTTCTGCGACTCTTGCAAGATCTTGCACCTTCTTACTTTTGCACACATCCTTTAAAACTTTTCTTTCCACAAGAGGAGACTCTGGTCCTTCTTTGTCTGCATTGAGCCAAGTTTTCTGGAAAGTTCTGATCCTTCTCTTGTTGAGGATCCATTCATTCATCAATGTGAAGAAGTTTTTGGTTTGATGACAGGATTTGTACAAGCACATTCACTTTTTGTTATCGGTCACTTTTTCTTTTTTCTTCCCTGCTTCTTTTGCCATCCATTTATCCATTCGTCCATAACTCCATCCATGCATCCATCGCCTGAGGACAGAAACGCAAGTCCAGCTCGACTGTCCAGTACATGGTGAGCATGCTATTTATGCGTTTGTCTGTTCACTCCTCTTTTGCTCTCCCCCTGTACTCTTGTATTTGTTTTTTCCCACCTTTCCACTCTTCTTTTACTTTATTTTTTTTACAGCAGGAGCTTCAGTTCCATCTCAGTGTCCTGCCCTGACTTTAACCCTGACATGATTCTGGATTTGTAAAAGAGGCAGGATGTTTCAGTTCCATCACAGTTACTCCAGGGATGCTGCTCCAGATCTGTCAGGGACGCTCTCTGATCACAGAGGCAGGTCTTGTTCTTGAATGTTTCGTTTTGGTTTAACAAGACGACGCAGGAACGTTAAACAAAACTAGGATCAAAAGCAGAGATAGTCGCTGGTGAAACTCGACTTCTTACTCTGTTGCTCGTTTCCTGGAGAGGGGAACATTTCAGAGGCAGCAGAGTGAAGGCCGTCGAAGGCTTTGGTCAATTTGTGTGTGTGTGAGTGTTTGTTTGGGCACAGGTGTGTGTGTGTGTGTGTGTGTGTGTGTGTGTGTGTGTGTGTGAATTCACTCTGTGTGTGTGAGGTGTCTATATGTCAGCTTCTTGCCGTCTTTCACCAGCTTCTGTTTTTCATGTCTGTTTTTTGTGTGCATGCATTCTGTGGTGTGTTTGCACTCCTTGCTGCTAAATAAACTGTCCTCGTCTCTTCTTTCCTCTCCTCTCTTTTTCTTGCCTTCTTTCCTCTCCTCTCCTCTTTTTTCCTCTCCTTCCCTTCCTTCCTTCATCTTTCTTTCTTACCCTTCCCCTCCACATCTTTTCTTCTTTCCTCTTTTCTTCATTTCCTCTATTCTCCTCCCCTTTTCGTCACCTCTCTCCTCTCCTCTCCTCTTCTCTTCTCCTCTCTTCTTCTCTTCTCTTCTCTTCTCATGACTCCTTTTCCTTCCTGTGTTCCTCTCCTCTCTTCCCCTCTCCCCTTTTTACCTCATTCTCTCCTCTCCTCCTCTACTTTTTCTTTCTTTCCTTTTCCTCTCTTGCTCTTGTCATTGCTCTTCATGTTTCTTCCCTTTCTCTCCTCCACTTTCTTTCCTCTCCTCTCCTCTTTCCTCCTTATCTTTCCTTTTCCTTCACTATTCTTTGCTCTCCTCTTCTTTCACTCTTTCCCTTCCTCCCCTCTTCCTCCCTCCCTCTTTTCCTCTCTTCCTCTTTTCGTCTCCTCTTATCTCTCCTCATCCTCTTTCCCCTTTTCCTCAATTTTCTTCCCCCTCCATTCCCTTCCTTCCCTTATCCTACTTTCTCTACCTTCTTTCTCTTTGTCTATTTTCATCTCCTCTTCTTTTCTCTTCTTCTACCCTCCTCCTCTTTTTTCTGTCCTTTCCTCTGATCTTTTCTTGACCTCTAATCTCTTCTTCTTTCCCTTCTTCTCCTCTTCTTTGCTCTTTGTCCCTTTTTCCATTTTTTAAAATCTCTTCTCTCCATTTTGTCTTTCCTTTCCTATTTCCCTATTTCTCTTCTCTCTTTTTCTACCCTTAAAAAGCCCAGTGGCTTTAAGAATTTCAATGACATAACAAACACACACTCTCTCTTTCTCTCTCTCACACACACACACACACACACACACACACACACACACACACACACACACACACACACACACACACACACACACTTTTCTATAGGGGATTTACGGTATAGATGATGAACAAAGTTACATTGGTGCACCCTTAAATTGAAGGTAAGCTTAGATTAAGTAACTGAAACTTTATTAATGATATATTCTTATGAAAATTAGGTTAAATATATAAATTACACTGACTTCAAACAAAAAATTCTGAATATTCTGCTTTGACAGCACAAACTATCCCTTTGATATGAAGGTCAACTTGAGCAATAACTGTAGGAAACACTTCAAACTAACAATGCCACACAGTAAGGAACGATTCTGTATTCTTTTCGTGCCCCGTTTATACATTTTAATTGTGATATTTTTAAAATAACACACGTAATGTAATGTAGATTCAATGCAAATATTATTGAGACTGAACACAACGGAGCTCAAAGGCAGCAGACGCTCTTTCATGTCCTGCCATCAAAGGAGCATTTGATCGTGGCTTATAAGGACGAAACACTACGGCCAAATGGCACCGTGATGCGAAATCTGGTTTAATGTAAGTCACGGTGACATCATGATGCAGCTGCGTGGCATTGTCTCTTTTACAGATGAGTTTTTGTGAATGATTTCAAGACCAGCAAATCAAAACATGACCTCCTCACACTTGATCCTGCAAAAAAAAGTTTATGAAAAGAAGGAAGATAGTTTTCATTGGGAGACGGTGCTCATGGGAAATGTAGTCCTTATTTTTTATTTTAGGAAAACACTACCAATTTCAACCAAAAGGGGGTCACTTGACTCAACACAACATGAAAGTTTCTTCCAGTGCCTTTGGGATGGCACTGAACTGATCTCTTCTTTTATTTCCTTTTTAACCCTGTGGTGCATAGTTGTCACTAAAGTGGACACCTATTTAAAAGTTATTTACTCCTAAATTCAATGGTTCATGTGGTGGAAATTCATATTAGCCGGTGTCAGGATATTTTTATTTTTCTTAGAGCCTGAAAAAATGTTTTCAGTTATTTTTCCAAATATATTAATACTTAAAAAAAAGTTATAGACAAAAATTTGAGGGTAAAACAGTGTAATAACTATAAATTATTCAGTGTTAAAATGGACGAAAGAGAGTTAAGATTTTTCGCGAAGCATTAAAAATATTTTTCAGGAAATTAACAAAAAAAAGAAAAGAAGTCAAACAAAGAAAAGTCATATGTACATTAAGTTCACACTGTTTTAAGTTGAATGCTCAGCTACAAATATTTGAAGAAAATAAAGGAAAACTTTTTTTCATGCTTAAAGACAAATAAAAACACTCAAGGGAAAAATCCTGACACTGATGTTCATAATTCATGTATGAGAGGGTTAAATCAAAAGCAAAGATCTGGCAAATAATCAAAAACTGAAGTAAAACACACTCACAAGAATGGTATCATTTCACCAACACCCATGTGCATGCACACACAGTCATACACACTCTCACACACTCTCACAGTCCCACCTCTTGCTGTTGTTAACACTATCGTTGTGTCTCCTCCCTCTCCTCTTCCTCTCCTCTCCTGCACAGCCCCAGACAAACAGCACCAAAAACAGCATAGTCACCAGCCCCAAAGGAAACATCCCTTCACCTGCTCTGGTATTTACCTCCTAACCCCCCTTCACCTCTGTGTGTGTGTGTGTGTGTGTGTGTGTGTGTGTGTGTGTGTGTGTGTGTGTGTGTGGGATATTTTATGTGTCTATCCCATCTCCTGCCTTCCTCTACTCCACCCTCCTCCTTCACCTTTATCTGTTTTTATGTGTTAGTCTGTAGTTGATCTTTACCACGAGTGTCTGAAAGGTCTCAAACCAGCAGGTGTTGTCAGGAAACATCTCCCTGTGGAACGATGGGGATGTTCTGTGACTTGAGCTCAGTTTGATATTGGACTGCCATGTCGTTTTCTCTGTCAGCGCGAGTCGGCCAACGAGGAACAGACAGCCAATGCCTGCTGGGGCTGTCAGTGCAATTTACCCCCTCCTCTCCCCCCTCC
>RPOG01006520.1:0-23378 GCA_008086565.1 Thalassoma bifasciatum | reverse complement strand
AGAGAAGAGGAGAGGGGGGGGGGTTCAGGCAGAGATGGGAAACTCTGATTAGCCAGATGAGCCAATGCGTCAGGAATGGTTTGATTTTCTTTGACCTGTGCTGTCAGAAACGCAGCAAAGATTTCACACAGGATTCAGCAGAAACACACTGACAACCACATCAGCTGTACCGCCGTGTTAAAAACTATTTCAAACCAAAAACGAGCTTCATCCGTCTCCACTTCTCACAAGATCTTCACCCTCTGATCCAACTTTACCACATTACTCCGTGAGACCAATTAACTACAACAAACACTTTGAGGAGAATCTGTGAATCACAATATTTTATGGAGGTTTCGGCCAATTTGGGGATAAATAAAGTTTTTTGAATTTAATTGTTCTAATTACAGGCAATAACTGATTTACGCCGCTCTCCTTATTGTAACTCTTCAACTATTTGGTCAAGAGCATAATTGCAAATGGTTCCTGAAAGAAAAGAGAATATGTGCTTTCCAAGCTTGATTTCAGACTCTTTTAAGGCCAAAATACCAAGAAAAAACAATAATTCAGGCAGCCTGGACTCACTTATCGTTTCACTTTCTTTATAGTGATATACAACTTAAGAGTGTGTCTAGATTGCAGGGCATCAGTAGGGGGTAGTGCCCTTAAGTGCTTTCTTGGGAGACAAAGAAAATGCTGAAGTTCTCTCCCAGTTGATGAACCACATTTATCTGCCCTTTTTGCTGGTTAATAAATGATGCAAAGGCACTCCTGGGAGCCAAAAAAAACACTAAACTGCCCTCTTCGGTGCAAAATTTGTGCTAAAGTGAGCCAAAACATGAAGAAGTCCCCTTTTTGGGAGCCAAAACATGAAGAGGTCTCCTTTTTGGGAGTCAAAACATGCGCAAAAGTGGACTTTTTGGGGGGCCACAACATATGCAAGTGCTCTTTTAAGTGGCAAAAACATATGCTTAAGCGTCTTTATGGGAGCCAAACATGTGAAAAAATACCCTCTTGAGAGCCAAAACATGTAAGAAGTGATCTTTTGGGGGGCAACACATGTGCAAAAGTCCTCTTTTTGGGAGCCAAAACATGTTAAAGTGGCCCCTGGGAGCCAAAACATGAAGAAGTCTCCTCTTAGGGAGCCAAACCATGAAAAAGTCTCCTTTTTGGGATCCAAAACATGGCAAAAGTGCCCTTTTTAAGGGCAAAAACATATGCTGAAGCGTCTTTTCGAGAGCCGAAACATGTAACATGATCTTTTGGGGGGGGCGAAACGTGCAAAAGTCCCCTTTTTGGGAGCCCAAATGTGAAGAAGTCTTTTTTTTGGGAGCCAAACATGAAGAAGTCTCCTTTTTGGGAGTCAAAACATGCGCAAAAGTGGACTTTTTGGGGGGCCACAACATATGCAAGTGCTCTTTTAAGTGGCAAAAACATATGCTAAAGCTCCTTTATGGGAGCCAAACATGTGGAAAATGTACCCTCTTGAGGGCCGAAACATGTAAGAAATGATCTTTTGGGGGGCGAAACATGTGCAAAAGTCCTCTTTTTGTGGGCCAAAACATGTGAAAGTGCCCCCTGGGAGCCAAACCATGAAAAAGTCTCCTTTTTGGGATCCAAAACATGTGCAAAAGTGCCCGTTTTTAAGGGCAAAAGCATATGCTAAAGCGTCTTTTTGGGAGCCGAAACATGTGAGAAAGTACCCTCTTGAGAGCCAAAACATGTAAGAAGTGATCTTTCGGGGGGCGAAACATGTGAAAAAGTCTTGTTTTTGGGAGCCAAAACATGAAGAAGTCTCCTCTTGGGGAGCCAAACCATGAAAAAGTCTCCTTTTTGGGATCCGAAACATGTGCAAAAGTGCCCTTTTGGGGGTCAAAACATGTGAAAATGTTGACCCTTTGGGATCCAAAACATGTGCAAAGGTGCCTTTTTTGGAGCCAATTTGCACTGTATCTTCCTTTTTTCATTCACCCACCCTTCAAAATGACTATGAAAGCCACTGCAGGACAGAATTCAATGATAGAAATCTGGTTGTGTATGAATGTCAGTGCCCTCAAGTATCAAACAAAGCAGTAAAAATGTTGTAACAAATTTATATCATATAATTATCCACCTGTAAAACACTGTGAAATATCTTAAAACCTATACAGTGTTTAATACAGGTCATTCTGATTCAATCACAATATACAGTATATGATGTAAATGTTGCTTTACCTTTGGTTCTGACTGCTCATTTCATACTATTGTTTACTGTATTGTTTATCGCATTACCTCTATCACATTATTTTCTTACTTCTGTATCATATAAAGAGCTATAGTAACACTGAATTTCCTCTGGTATTAATGAAGTACTTCTGATTCTGAAAGATAGAGCACCTAAAAATAGATAAATAAAAGGATTTATTCACAAAGAAATAAGAAAACCTTCATGAAAGTCCAGGGTTTAAATATTGAATCAAAATCTACCAGGAAACAGCTCAAGGACGTGGGAGGAAAAACAGAGACTCAGGCGAAACCAATTATGTGCTTTCGAAGAACGGATGGAAAACACAAGGGAAACATTAAAGATTAGAAGAGGGTTTTTTGCCACAGTGTCAACAAGCAGTCGTGAAACGTTCCAGGCTTCTTTTCAAGGATGTGGCTTCACTCTTGCTTTTCCAAATCAGCTCTCATGAATCAAGTGTTCACACAGTGAGGTGATTAGTGAGAAAGTCAGGTGGTGATATGTGAAAGATAACAGTCATTAATTCTCATTTAGCTGAGAGAAAAAGGTGTTTAAAGGAAATTTACACCTCTGTCACAGAAGGAGAATGAGATGTTTAACCCTGGTATTGTCTTCAGATCTACTCTGCATAGTTAGTTCTGACTGCTTATGAAATACATGGTGAAAATTTTCTGTATATTTTTTAGTTTCTTCTTTTTGGGGAAGATGTTTCCAACATATTCACATATATTTAACAATGGCTTTTTTAATATGTGGTATGATAGACCTTATTAACATAAAAGTAAACCTCTTTTTTATGTAGAAAAGCTGAAATTTTCCCTTTTTCACCACGGTTATTATCACAGGTACATATGTTAATGTAGGCAGAATGTTGCTTTGAAATCAGATGCTGTAAATTTTTATTAACCCTGTGGTGCATAGTGGTCACTACAGTTGACACCTTTTTAAAAGTTATTTACTCCTAAATTCAATGGTTCATGCGGTGGAAATTTATATTAGCCTGTGTCAGGATATTTTTATTCTTCTTAGGGCCTGAAAAAAAAAAATCAATTTTTTTTCCAAACAAATGTATATTTTAAAAAGTCAAAGACAAACATTTGAGGGTGAAAGAGCTCATAAACTATAAATTATTCACTGTTAAATGGATGAAAGAGAGTTCAAATGTTTTACAAATCATTTAAAAGAAGTCATAATTACATTAAGTTCACACTGTTTTATGTTGAATGCTCAGTTACAAATATTTAAAAACATATTGGAAAACTTTTTTTCATGCCTTAAGACAAATAAAAACACTCAAGAGAAAAAGCCTGACACTGACTTTTATAATTCATGCATCAGAGGGTTAAACCATCCATTTACTTTTCAAGCAATTCTATGAAAGAGAACCAAAGTTATGACAAAATAACTTCTGAAATTGGGTCAGCCTGACCCAAAGAGGCCTTGGTGAAAAATTCCAATTTGTGCAGAAGTACAGAGAAAAGTGGTGATTTGTGGAATGACACCTGCTGCTGAATGAGCACAAACTTGAACTCCGTTAGCTGGAGATGTGTGAACACAGCGAGACGACGGTGAACTTCCACGTGTCTGCACGGGGGACAGTGATTCACTGGGAAGTGTGTCGTTATCTGCTTGTTGATTTTTCCACACAGGTTTAATCAGTGTGGAGAGCGAGGGCCTCAGAATTACAGGATACAAGCATCATCAATCTGTCACTGTCTCTGAACTCCAGCTCTCCTGGCACAGATTCAGGCAGTGAATTAATCAAAGGAAGCGTTATTGCCAAATTACTGACATGGGTTCAAAGATAAATGTCTCCTGGCTGACGCCGACTGACAGCCCCGAGAGTGATTAATTTCACTCCACTCTGGTGATTGGCAAGAGACTCCAACTGAGGCTGGAGCACCATCATCGTGCCATGCATCATCATCATGTGTTTCTCTAAATCTCCAAATCTGGATTACAGCACCAATCTTATTACGGAGCATGCAGGGGGACATATTCTGGAGTGTTTCTGCAGCCAAGGAGCCACAGAGTGAAGCCCAAGGGTCAGTGGCACAGCCTCAATCTGAGCCGGTGACAGGATTGAGTTATGTGGGCCCCGTCCTGTCAAATGCAATAAGGAGAGCAAGGCGGAGAGGAGCCCAATGTTTTCTTCTCTGCGAACCCGAGCTTCATATTACACACACACACACACNTTTTTTTCTGCTGGAAAACAAAGAGAAGTTGAGGGATAAGTGGAGTATCTCAATAGTTGAGATAATAAAGGAAGAAAATGGAGTTAATCCAACGAGTTCTGAGAAACTCGATTTGCAATTGGTTTATTTAACGGCTGCTTCGGAGGGCTGATTCCTCGTCCTCGTAAGTCAAAGGGATTTAAAGATATAGCAGCTCATGATTCTCGCTCGGACAAACAAACAAACAAATACAAGCGTGTGTGCAGAAACACGCTGCCTACAAACGCACGGGCTTTAGATTCTCCCACAAATCGCTCAGGAGGGCCGATATCAAAAGCTTAGAGGAGTGGCTCCTCTGCTGTGGAGAGATTCGCACCTCAGGGGAATCATCCCCGCTAACGTGTAGCCGAGAAGAGAGGTGGTTATTGTTGAAGTGTGTTCTGAGTTGACTCATAATTACAGTTTACGAGGAAGGAACAAAGCAATCTGGAGCACTTGAGATATCATCCATATTTCAATGAAGCCATTCTTCACAGATAAGATGTTAACAATAAGCAGGAATTGAGACTATCTCTCAGACTCTGCATAAATACCTACCTGCAAGTTTGAGAAGCTAAAGCTTAACACCAGTTTCTCTTTGTTTTGTGCCGCCAGCATCTGCTTTCCAATATGTTCACAGTGTAATAAAACAGAGGCATTTGTTCTTGATCTTTCTGAAGACTGTCAAAATCCCTTGAAGAGGAATGTCTACACAGTGTCGAGAAGTTGCACTGCTGGGTTCAGACTGAAGGCCATGTCAAAACATGCACAAAAGAAAGGCAGGAGTCATAAATTCACAGAGCAGAGTTGTGAAGTTGGAGTTTTTATGACAGTTTTTAAGAAGAGGAGCTGGTAAAAAGATGGGACATAAAACGTAAAAACATGGATTAAAGGTGGTAAAGGAGCTTAACCTCTAATGCTTTACTGGGTCATCGGCGTCCCATTTGCCATTCCTCTGACATCATCAAAGTATAAACAGTAACGTCTTTGTCAAAAAGTGGAACGCATCCTGCACTAGAAAGTTTAGATTCTTCACATTTCAGCCGCTAAGTTTGTTTTACAGTTTACTTCACCAACAAAAACGTCAATAGTGAAAGAATCACTCAGATGGCAATCACAACAACTGGGTCATCCATCCTGTTTGAATATTTCCCTGAATATTCTCTCTCCTTTCCACCAGAGGAATCCAGAGTTCAAACATATCATAAGTGTTGTTTCATCAAATTATTCCAAGTGGTGAAATTTCTCCTGTAAAGTCCGTTGTTTGTCTGTCTGTCGTGTCCGTTCTCATCAATAACAGCAGCTTCACAGTCTTAGAGCATTTCCTCCTCAATGTCAATCTGGCAAAACTTGGCATATTTTATTTCCCTAGACTTCTGGCTACAAGAAAAAAAGGGTCCCCATGTAGATACTTGGAGATTTGATGCCAGGAGAGCCTGATTTATACAAGAAGTGCTCTTTGCTTGACTGGCTAGTAGCATTAGCTGGAGCTGCGTAAAAGCCTCCTAACAGGCTTGTTCATTGGCTATAGGCCCTGAACATAATTCACACAGTAACCAATTGCCTTACTGTTTACACAAAGCTATTAGACTACCGAATAGATGATTTTATTGCTGTGTAATCAATCATATTCACGTACACAACAGGAAAGGTACAATCCATGACCAGGAGCTATAATTTCACGATTCTCAGCGAACATTTTCACAGAGAGCTGTCGATCATTCTACACTTATACAATCGCCTTACTCTTTACACAAAGTCAGCTGTAGCCATCTAGATCATTGGCAGGACCTAGTCATTGCCAATTTTGATAACAACAGAAGACGTTCAATGAATAACTGGGAACTATAATTTCATGATTTTTAACTAACTTTTTCACAGAGGGCACAAAGTTGACTACTAAGATGACACTGAGCACTGATGCAGCTGGTTTTGTTTGCGCCAAGTCGTCAGGCTAGACTGTGGTATATGAGGACGCATCTTTTTTCTAACTCTCTAACTCCTACACTGTTTCACCTTGAAAGCTCAAATTTCACCCAGATGTAGATGACAGAGTGTAGAAGTGATGTGGTGGATGCTTTATGTCCAGCGTAAAGCATCTTGAAGTTAATGATGCTCAAAAATTGGTTTTAAAAAATGAAGAGGGAAAAAAGCTGTTTCCGCTGCATTTATCCTGATGTTGGACTTTTTTTCTGAAACTAGAGACTTTAATCTTTCAATGAGGTGTCACTGATGAATTTTGACCATATGGTTGTACAGTTATAAGCTTTAAAAACAAAGCATGGTAAAAAGGCCAGAATTGGGTGGGATGTAAGGGGTTAATAGTTCTAAATTATAATAGCATTACTACTTGATGAGACACGATCACACGCAGCAGGCTGGAGGTGCCTGTGGGATGATAGCACCGACACTCACAGCTGAGTCACAAAGAAGCCGAGCACAGGGGCAAGGATCACAAAGGCAGCTGCTCGGCTGCGAGGAGGAAAGAGTTCAGCCTTAGTGAGTCATCCTCCGCTGTTACGGACCTCTGTCAATCAGACCTCTCATTGGTTACTGTTTGCAAACACATTTACAGTCAGTAATGAGGTCTGTAATGAAGAATTCATCCATCAGGATTCTGTGGAGAGGAATGAGATGGTGTTTAAGTGGCCCACCAGCATTTCACACTCACTGTGATTAAGAATGTTAAGATTAAGACATGGGTCACTAGGACACATTAATCTAATTACGATATTTAAATTGAGACCGTATGGAGATGATTAATGCTGCAATTAAAACGTGCACTGTTACATCGTTGGAGGCTTATTTAGGCATCTGGATAAATGCATTTCCATTTGCATGTGCCTATTATTAACAGCAGCACACATGATATTTAAGATATAAATCAGGCTGCAATTAACAAACATATGAAACACAACAGTAGAGTTTTAGAAAGTATGAAAACATGGGTGTAAACTAAGCCTGCTGTACTATTCTAAATGAGTAATTAAAATTGATCTTTACAATAATACTCTTAAAAATATATAAATAAAAACAGAATATTGTTAGTCTCTGGTTAGCACAGGTTAGCATCAAGGCTTAAACAAAGGGAAACAATTGGTTTTGTTTTTGTTTATGGAGAAGAATGAGACAAGACGTTTTTCCTCATAACCAATCATAATAACGTATATTGTCTCCAAATTTCTTTTGATAGGGTGAACCCCCTAACCAACAACAAGTCACTTCATAACCCACAAATTTATCTAAAACACACATTTTCTGTCTGTATTAAAAAATTTCTGTAATTTAAATAATGTATAGAAACCCTTTTCCGCTACTTAAAAATATAAAATTGGAAAAACTGGCTTTGTTGAGAGGTATTTCTCCACATTAAGTCAACATTTTTAAATAAAAGTCAAATTTATGACATAAAGCGAAATAATTTGACTCCCTAACCTCAAAATTTTAAATTATTTTTCCTCATGATTTGACTTTTTCTCAAAATTTTGACTCAATTATCTCACAATTTTGAATTTATATCATGGATTTAGATTTTATTGTCTCACAATTTTGAATTGGTACTGTAAATAGTTTGACTTTTTATCTCAAATATGTAGTTTTTATCTTAAATTTTCTACTTTTTACCTCAGAACTTTGAATTTATATTGCAAAAATTGACTTTATTACTCAACAATTTTGACTTTTTACCTCAAAAATGTCACATTTATCTCACAATTTGGACGTTTTATCTCAGAAGTTTGAACTCACAATGTAAACATTGACTTTATCTTTCAATTTTGACTTTTTATCTCAAAAAATGTTTAAAGCTAACTAGCTGTAGTCGTTATTTATTTCAAGCTAACTACTTTAAAACAAAAGAGGGATAAGTTTATGAAACTTTTAGCCTATCTCTTAACCTAAACTTAAAGTAGTAAAGATCACTAACAGCTGGTTTAAAGATTGTAAATCATCCATGATGTAGACTTGTGCAGAGAATTTAAAGAGGGGGTACTCTGCTTAGCCAGATTTTATTGTGATATTAAGTAACAACGCTGGATGTTCAAACTAAGCGGACATATTGGCTGGTTCATGACACATATTTAGGGTGGGCCTCAATCACCAAGGTCAGCCCACTGATCTACCCCCAACTGCCCAATCAGACGAAAGAGGGGTTGTGGAATGGGGAGCCTTAAAGGAACAGCAGCTAAAATAAAGTGTTTCAGACAGAGGCTGAAATAAGGGTTTTTTTAAACATTGGGGGCACAGTTTTTGTTGTACAGGCAATATCCACGTTTAATTATGTATTATATGCTGTTCTCCCGTGCTTGTCTTTTTAATTACCAGACAAATACAAAGTCAGTGTTTATCTTCCAACAAGATGTTCAATTTTTTTTTCGCTTCAAAAAATTATAAAGCATTGAATATCTGCCTTAACTAACAGGAAATGTATTCAGTGGTCGATGAAGACTTGTGGAAAGTAATTGAATTAAACTCAGTGCACCATGACTAGAAAGTCAGAGTAAACACCAACAGCAGCCCCTGAACAAACTCATCCCAGGAGCTGAATAGTGGTCCACTATAAGCTACCTGTATCATTTGGCAGAGTTTTCCCATCCAAGTCAATTTCACAGCCTGGCTCTGGTGAGATTTTTTTCCCTTTCGTGTCTTTCAAACTCAATTTCAAAGAGTTCTGCGAGACAGCAGTGGCCTCAGTGTTGGTCGATCAGATTTTCTCATTAATTTAAAGACTCCTTAGATGCCTCCCGATTACGACATGAATAATAAATAAGCCTGTTAGTCTCCGTGTAGGGGGGGTAGAGGCCCTGTTTAATTCACTGTCTATCCATTTGGATTAAAGAAGCTGCTTTTCCAGGGTAAAAAATCCCAAACAGGCTTGGACACATGACATTGTTGTTCCAGACTTAATAAACAACCAGTCAGGATGCGTTAAAGCGAGATGTTCCTCCGTGCCAGCGCTACTATCACTCCTTACACACAATCTGTATTACATTATGATGCCAGTGTGGCTTGTGTGATATTCTTCATAAACCACGTGATCTAATATTTTACTTCCTGCTATCAGATTAAGCAATACTCCTCATATTTCAGTCTGAAAACGCTCGTATCAGTTTCCCTGATCTAATACCTACATGTGACCAGAGCTGCAATTTGCAAAGCAATCACAGATTCTCTATGAATGTGTAGGAAAGAAAACTTATATGAGGGGATGAATTAACAATGCCCTAATCAGTGGGCTGCAGGGGTAAATGTATGGAGTCAATGTGTACTATTTTATGAGCTGGAGATTATACAGATCACAGATCTTTGCCTCATCAAGTAATCACCATTCATGGGGCTTTCCTCATTACCATAGCATAAAAGCAACATACGAAGCCAGTATGAATTATTCAGAGCCCTGTCTCGCTCAATAAAGGACTTCCTGCTGCTCTCCCATCCAGTTTGTACAGCGTGTACCGACCCTCTGCATGATGCCTGTCAAGGTATTATGTCTCCACCTAAAGGTAACCTGAGGAACTGAGCGAGTCCCACATGACAAATGCTGAACTGATAGGCAGGATAATCATATAAACACTCAGAGCAGCATTTTAATCAGCGCCTATTAAAGGTCTTTGTCATATTTAATGATACATTAGGCACAAGTGGATATGATTAGGGATGTTAAATTGAAGGAATTCAAGGGGGATAGTGTATGCATCCTATTACACCCTCATTAATATACATCTTGTAATCAGAAAATGTCAACTAAAGAAGAAAAAAAACTTTTCAGTTCAGTTTCATGGATGACAAGGAAAGTTTTATTATCCCACTCAGTTCAAATATAAGTTGTGCAAAACTCTGTAGAAGTGAAAATGATCAGATAAATATGATTAATTACATGAATTCAGACAGTTTTTCTTTTACTTTCTCGTCGATGTTTGCAAAATATTTCATCTGGGCGAGCAGAGCTTTGGCAGCCTGAAGCTCTCCTGAAAAGAGACACAAAACGAAAAGTGAGCGTAAAAAGAAGTTCAATCAATGACGCACTGGAAAAGAAAGCTTTGGCGTACATCATAGAGCAAACAAAAGAGAGAGGAGGAGGAGGAACAGAGGATGTTTCAGAGCGATGTCTGAATATAATACCTTTAAGGAGGGCAGTGTCTATCTCCACTGTCAGCTCTGCCAGTTTCTCTGCAAGTGAAGAGAACAAGAAAGAAGAAGTTACACGCCAATATTATTGTTTACCCTCAGTGTTACTCAGAGCATCGAAGGGGCATCTTGTTTTTGCACCATCTACCACAAAAAAAACGCATCAATCTGTCTGTTATCTTTACCGCTTATCTGTTCAGAGACTGGAGCTTATCTCAGACTGACAGGTTTCCCCCTGAACAGGTAACCAGCCAATCATAGGGCTAACATATAGAGACACACTCAGACCCGCAGGTGACTTAGGGTGACTTAGAGGAAGCCAGAGAACATCAAAACTCAAGACAGGAAAGCTCATGCTAAGCTGGGGATTTGAACCAGGAACCTTCTTCTTGCAGTGAGGCAACAGCACTAACCACTGCACCATGTGACCACAGTCCTACATACACTGGATTTAACTGAGCAAATAGGTACGAGCCTCCTTGTTTATGATTTATTGATTTTCAAGTGCCGAAGGGTGAAAAAACATGGTTACATGTTACAGAATCCATTTGCACAGAGTCTGAATTCAAAATATTACAGAGTGACACACCGCATATAAACAATAGCAAGATATTAAGGGTGACAAGAGAACGTTATTATGCAACCAACCTTAAAAAGAAGCAAAAGCAGAAAACAAACAACACAATTTAAAAATAAAAGATATAAAAAAGTCACAGTTATTGTACACTCCACATGCCATTATCCTATAATATTAGACTCAATAGATACACTGCCTGGCCAAAAAAAAAAGTCGCCACCTGGATTTAACTAAGCAAATAGGTACGAGCCTCCTATTGGATGATTACTGCATGGGTGATTATCTTTCAGCTTGCAACAAGTTATTTAACCCCAACTGGTGCAATGAGTTGCTTCTCATTTCCTAAACAACCATGTGGAAAGACACATCCTGTGGTCGTGGAAAAGATGTTAGTCTGTTTGAGAAGGGTCAAATCATTGGCATCAAGCAGAGAAAACATCTAAGGAGATTGAAGAGATTGAAGAAACTACTAAAATTGGGTTAAGAACTGTGCAACGCATTATTAAAAACTGGAAGGATAGTGGGGACCCATCGTCTTAGAGGAAGAAATGTGGCCGGAAAAAAATCCTGAATGATGTTGATCGCGATCACTTAAACGTGTGGTGAGATCAAATCGAATAAAAACAACAGTAGAACTCAGGGCTATGTTTAATAGTGAAAGTAAGAGCATTTCCATATGCACAATGCGAAGGGAACTCAAGGGATTGGGACTGAACAGCTGTGTAGCTTTAAGAAAAACACTGATCAGTGAGGCTAATGGCTAATGGTTAGAGCCCAACAGATAACATGACCTGAAACATATCAACGACTGTGAAATGTAAAAAACAGAATGTAGTAAAACCCAAAGATGAAATAACTGACCTAAAATGTACCGAGTTGTTACAATTTGGGCAAAAAGTTATTATGTTTTGGGCTCAGCATCTATTACATCTTTGACCAGTTGTTACATTTTGAGTTGTTTAACATCTCAATGACATTTTAAGCTCAGTCAGTCACATTATTAACCATTTGTAAAATTTCAGGGTCATTGCATTTCTTTTTGTTATATCTTGGGTTGTAGTTATATTTCAGCTCATTGTTACCAACATTTTTTAGACTAAAAAGTGGGTCCTGAGCTGGAAAAGGTTATTGTTTGTTTCCGTGACTGACGGTTTTTTTCACACGCCTTTAGACAGCTGTGATTGGCTCCTCTCTTGACCTCAAAAAAAACAATAAGCGGTATCGATATTGGACTGATGGCTCCAGCTGGACACAAATCTGAAGCATCTGTATTTGTAACGTGTCAGCTAAAGACCTGAACAGACACATTGTTCTACCTTTCATGTCTTGTCCAATCTTTCTGGCGTCTTCTGGAGTCTGCGCTTCATCCAGGGCTTCATTGATCTCCATCAGCTCCATCAAAAACTCTGAATCCGCTTCAGAGTCTGTGCCCTCTTCGAGACGCATCCCCTGCAGCTCCAGCTGAAAAACACAGGATGGAGTTCGTCAAACCGACAAGCGCCTTTAAAACGCTGCTCTTGACTGTCAGATGAGAAGATGTTATTCTGAAATACACGATCAGACGAGACTTTAGCTACAAAAATAATCATTGGAAGTTAAGTCAGGGATTTCAAACTCACCATATAAAGACCACGACTCAAAGGCTTAAGCAGAGTCTTGTATGCTTTGTTCACCAGAGCCGACTGGCTCTCTGAATACTCCTGCTCTCTCTGCAAAAAAAGACGCTCTGTTAAGTTTGATTCTATTTGTGGAAATTTGAGTCCAAATTCACTTATCAAAGCAGGGAAGAAAAACGCGAGTTGTCGAGTTTTTAAGCTTACATGCTGTGAATTTAAACTCACATCATCCAGTCGCACATTTAGCTGTCACTCCAAGGAATAAGACGTGAAATATTTCACACCTTGGCATCCCAATCTATACAACTGTCATCCTTTAACAACAAATTCTTTGTGAAGCTGACAATTAGGTGCCTGACATACAGCAGCTTGTTTGTAGTAAAGCAGTTTGGGATCCTTCAAGAGCTGCAGGTGGAAGTTTGACACGACAGATGTGTGGAAAGGAGCCAGGGAGGGAAATATGTTGGCAGATCCGACTACATTTTGCAGCGATCAGGTCTGTCAGCTCTTGTGAAAATCAATAGCTTGAGCCTGAGTCCAAGGGCCCCTCGTGTGGAGCTTGTTTCTGTAATAACAACCGTGGCTGTAGGTGGCTGCCGTGTAGCCTTGTATAAGTAATGAGTTTTCTATATGTGATGAAGCCCCCTGAGGTGAGAGGATGTCTAATTAAGAACAAATGGCCAGAGGTGCTGATAAATAAAACAGCATCCATACCATATTGGATGGGCTGTATTTGAAGAAATCATTTAGGCTTCCTGTTCTCTCTCTCTTACGCTCAGCGCTGTCACATCATAAAAACATTCAGCATTGTTCGTTTCCACCTGAGTGTACAGCGTAAATTGAATTCATATCAACACACCTCTGCTCCTATTTATTCTCTAAACGCTTATGCTTCTAAACTACCGTGCTGTGTTCTTAATGATCCACGGGTGGAGGGCGAGGATAATGGGAAAAGTGTCTAAACTGCTCGTGAGTTTGTGGAATAAGTCATAAAGATTTCTCATTTTTTAACTACAGAGAAGCACAGGGACACGTTTTTTTTATATGTGTCACTATCAGAGAAGAACTTTGCTTAAAGATTGAACAAACACGCCAGAGTTTTTCTTTTACTCTAGAGCTGAAAATCTCTAAATCATTTGTACATTTACATTTTCGGTCAAGTGCACAAAACAAATCAAAGTATAAAGGGTGACCAGGCAAAATTCAGGATGAAATATTTCATGATAAATTAAACAAAACATTTGAATTTAGATGTTAAATTTCCTCATCCAGGTATAAATTTGATGTGTGTACATTTCATTTCACAAGGAAGCAGTTGAAAGATGTATTATCGCATTGATATCAAGATATGAAAATTTCGGATATTGGAATCCCAATATTGAAAATATCAATGATGTCATTATTGATTTTATTGTTATTATTATTATTATTATCATTATTATTATTATTACTACTACTAATATTGGTATTATGAATCTATTATTATCTGTAATATACTTGCTATTATTGTTGTTGTTAATTTAATCTATAATATCATAATAATTACTATCATTGCCACTTTTGTCATTATCTAATCATTAATATATGTATCGGTTTCTCAAAATTGCCAATTTTTTAAGGCGTGTCTGCATATCTTTGCCAAGAAAATTAAATAAAAAGAGTTTTTAGAAAAAACAAAAAGATAATATCAATAATGCAGATTTTCTAAGCTCACCCTGCATGTAAAGCTCAGACAGTCACATGATTATTGGTGATTTTCTGTTAATTTTGATGACTGACAGTGAGCTCTAATCAATTAACCACACTTTCCACATTAAGTTATATAATGATGCTTTTATTTTTCTGAAAAATGCTGAGTTTTCTCTAATCCCAGAGTCATATTGTATCGTATCGACATCGCGATATCTGGCGCTAATATCGAGATATGAAATTTTGTCCATATTGTTCAGCCCTAGTTCATCTATATCATTTAATCTGGATAAGACAGGAAACTTCAACAGATCATTAGTTGAGATGTATAGCTTCTTTTCAAATCTAATTCATTCCAGAGCAAAGACAACTTACATTTATTATGTCAGAAATCATTAAATATTTTGTCCGACATATTTCCTCATATCAGCCCCGAGTAAAGAACATTTTCCTTGGTCAGAAGCAGACGTAAACCTCTGCTGTCAGGCCGTAAAAAAGCGAAATAATTCAAAATAAAATTCCTTTCCAATAGTCCAATAGTTTTGCTCTGAGAATGCAGCAGTGTATTAGAAAAAAAAATTGTGAAGTCGCTTCTAGTTTAGTGTCATTTATTCATTACACACTAAATACTTAAGTTACTTTTTGGTTCTCACACAGGATAAGTGAGATATCCTGTAAATAATTTAATGTTACTCATACTCCTAATTATAAACACTGTTTAGTAGGAGCTCGAGAGAAAACTGCAGAAAACTGACCACTTATAATCTGGTATCAAGAGACAACTGAAGGACAGGTGAAGTTTGAAATCTCGAAAAAAAACTACTTCATTTTATCTGCAATCTTTTTCCTTTTTTTGTTTTTAAATCACAGATGACAGCAGCCAGTAATAGCAGGGCAGCACTGCTGTTATTAATAATATGTTAACATTATGTAAGCAGGATTTCTGCAGTCACCACCTGGGATCTCTAATGGACCAGCGCTGTCCCCGAGCTACTTAGTTTCCAAATATTACATTCTTTTTTCTTCTCATCCTTCCTGACTTGCTTGGAAATGCTCCCTGATCTGTTTCTTAAATCTTACTCACTAAATCTGACCTTGTCTGCTTTAAGTTTGGTAGTTTTGTCGATGAGAACACAGGTCAGACAAAATGATCGAAACCCTTTTACCCCTCTGCCTACTAGGGCTGAGCAATTAATCGCAAATTGAATTGCCGACGGTGCAATATTCCTTTAATCTGAAATATGTCAGAATATCTCATAATTCTTTTTTTTTTTTGTAGTAATTGTTTTCTGCTCTACACCAGTGTTACTCAACCTTGCTCAACCAAAGAGACAAAACTGTTAAAAACTACATTTGCAAGAGAAACAATCTCAATGGTAAAAAGTTACAAAAACAAAACAAAACAAAAAAAAAGTAGCAATAACAGTTGAAGGTGGGGGCGCAGATGACCTATTGCACAAGGTCGCGCACCAAGGTTTGCCCTTGAGCAGGTGGCCGACCTGAGGCCTGTATCCCGCATGTCACTCCTCACTCTCTCCCCCTTTCCTACTCTATCCTCTCTCTCCTCTCTCCTATCAAATAAAGGCACAAAAGCCAAAAAATAACTTAAAAAAAAAAAAAAAAGTTGAAGGTGGAAAAATGGTCATACAGCGAAAAAAATGGCGAGAATGTTGCAAAAAAACTTGATAAATACTCAGTAAGTAGCAAAAATGGAACAAAAGTGGGAAAAAAAAGAGTGAAAAGCAACAAAAATTGCCAGGAAAATTGGAAATGTGTGAAAATCTGCAAAAAATTGGGGGGGGGGAAGTAGCAAAATTCTGTTCAAAATCTCTGTTTTAGTTTAACTTATGTAATTTTCTAACTTTCTTAGACACTGAATTGTAGGTTTTCATTATCTGTAAGTTATCGAAATTAGAGCCTGACGGATTAATCTGCCGATTGTAGCGTGTCACTGATCATTTGGCCATTATGTTGCCTATGCAAAAACTTCTTTTTTTTTTCTGTGATTGTTTCGTTCCTGCTCCTGTGTGTCTGTGTCAGGCTGCATGCTGCTCTCTGCCAATGATAAATGCTACTATAAATTCACACGTCCACCATTACCTAATATAAGACTATAATATGGTGTTCTAACGTCGTGGAAGATGTTTTTTTGGGGAAATAAACAGAGATAAAAGCTCCTGTCAATACACACATCCACCCTTTTCAAATAAAAGGCTGTAGTATGGTGTTCTAATGTTGCTGTGGCATACCCAAAATCATATTTTGGGTATTAAAACAGTTTATGTTCATGTACAGTACATTTCCTGTGTATATCAAGGTTCTTTTTTCATATATCAGTGGATATATAGGATATCAGCTTTCTTTTGCCCCTAGTATCGGTATCGGCATCGGCCCCAAAAATCACATATTGGTTGGCTCTAATCGAAATATCATCCCCTTCAATACAGCAACTGATCATAACACCAATAATGGGGAACTTTAAAATAATCACACCATAGGAAATAATATAGGGAAAAATAGTTGTAATTAGGTTATTTTTGCAAATCTTTCTGCCTACCACAGATTTCTGGCTGAAGTTGTCTGGATGCAGAGACCTCTGGAGCTGCAGGTATCTTTTCTGCAGCTTTTGTGAGTCCTGAGTGAATGTGTGGTCACTGCAAATGCAAAGCAATGTACAGTCAAATGAGAAGCAGGAGAATAATTTAAAGACAGAGATGGATAACAGGGTGAAGTACTCACCAGTCCATGATTTGAAAGTAGGATGTCCCTGCTTCAGGAGGCTGAATTACTTTGCATGACAAGCAGAAGAAAGCAGGTGATGATGAGTCAAGAGGGTGATCACAATTCCAGCACTTCACTTCAACTTGAGCTGCACAGAAAGTCCTCACAGGTTTAATGCAGCATCTCTGCACTTTTCCTCTTGCATGTGGAATAAAGTTCATGCTGCTTTGCCATGTGTCCTCTTTGGTGCAGCTGGTTGAGTAACAGTGTCCTGAACATGTAACAGCTTTGTAAACACTCTGTCTTCCTGTCGTGAACCAGTTTGGCAGCAGCAAAGCTCTGGATGAACACAACATCCTCAAGGAGTTTAACGCCAACATCTCAAAAAATAAAAAAGAAGAAACACAATTTTGGTGATAAATTAATGTAAAATCTTTCCTCACAACCAAAACATGAACTTCCTCTCTGACTGAATGAGAGAGGAAGATGGTTTTCTTCGATGTTTTCCGAAAAAACACACACTGCTCCCTGCAGGTTTGGAGGTGAACACAGAGAAGAGACTCGATGCTGCTGGAAAACAACAGCTGTGTTGCCAGATTGGGTGATAATCCGCATAATTGGACTTCTTTTGAACATTTTGGGCTGGAAAAAAAGCATGAAAATTTGAGCTGCTTTCCACAACATTCTAGAAAATATTCTGAGGAAAATATTCTCAAAATAGTTGCATTTATGACTCCAAAATATTTCAATAAAATACAGTTTTCATACACTCATATTGCTAATTGCTCTAATAAAAACTGGAGTGAATTACTCAAACTTAACATTATCAGTCTGTGATAGTCATTGCTTTATTTAATCTCACTTTGAAATATTTTCGGTGAAATTAATTGAGTCAAATTGAAATAGTAGTAGTCAGATGCTTCAAAGATGGCCACTCAAAGACACCAGATTTGATATTATTAAAAAAAAAAAAAAAAAGCAGAAGAGAATTAAAGCCACTGAGAGAAACATCAACTGGAAAGCATTCTGACTTGATTGAATTTCAAGGTTATATGAGAGAAAGTCAACAAATTTCAGGATTTTGTGACAAAGATGATTATTTTCTTAAATCCAGACTTTAAAGAAATCAAGTATTCAAGTCAGTTAATTGTGGATATTTGACAAAATTCTGACTTTAAAGTCCAGATATCTACGAGAAAAAAAAATCTCATAATTTTGTGATGTCTAAATTAATCCCAGAATTCTAAACTTAATTTTTTGGGTTATAATTCAGATTATAACATAAATTGAGCTTCATTGCAGGCTGTGCAACACTTTCTTTTGCTTGTTCTCACTTTTAAAAGCTGGAGAAAGACACATTTTTCTGCTTTTCCAGCTTATCCTGTTATACTATTAAACACCTAAAAAGAAATTTTGAATGCATTGGCAAATTTTTTGACTTGGAGTGAGGAAAATTATCACAACTTGATATGAAACAAGGCAATCCCAAGGGATAAAACAGCCTTAATCAGCCTAAGTCAGCATACTTGTGTATGTATGTTGCAGTTTTGTCAATTAATTAATTTTTAAAAATATTTATACAGACTTTTTCTTTCAATACCTGACCTCCGCAACACTCAGTCCTTACCCCTCTTCAAATCCAGACTCAAAACCCATCTGTTTAAACTCGCCTACTCCCTCTGACCTTTCACCACCTTTGCACTGTTTTGTATTTTAATGTATTGTTTTATATTGCATTATATTGTATTGCTTGTTTTATATCTGTTTTAGTCATCTTTTAATGCACTTATTCTTGTAAGGTGACCTTGAGTGCCATGAAAGGCGCCCCTAAATAAAATGTATTATTATTATTATTATTATTATTATTAATACTGTCATGAAACTGTTTTGAAAAACTCAAAAGTATTGAATAAAAATTCCAAAAACTGCTCTGAAGTCTGTTCTCCCAGTTCTACTCTTCTGTGCCCTTCTTTGTGCATTTTAGTACAGCTGTATTCTTTATAAAACATCAAAAAGTTTTTAAATTTGACATGAGTGTGTAGATGCTGAGATTTAAGCTATTTTCATGGAGGTGGGCGGGGTTTAGTTTGTGTTTGTGCTGGAAACAGTCAGATCTGGCAACCCCGAACCACAGCTAGCTACAGTGAACGCATTTTGTGATCAACTGTTTTATATTTAAGTAGCGTGGGGTGAAACCGAAGCACGCCAGGCATAGTAAGTTAATCATACGAGCACTTTTAATACACATTAACTATCCCTGAATATCGCTTTCTCTTTAACGTTTGTTTGCATGTAACTTCAGTTATAGTCATATTCAAGTAGCCGGGTTAGCTCACATGCTAACAGTAGCCTAGCCGCGTTGAAACAGAAGAATTTGTACTTTTTGTTGTCGTTTCTCATCCACAGCTGGCTTAAACAAAATATTAGGAGTTTGGTAAATGTTTTGTGTCACATTATGGCACTGTAGAGTCCATAAAGAGTCATGGATACAACTTTCAGTGCTATCTGTTGTCTTTACCTGATGACAAAGACAACCATAACCAATGCTAACGATATTAGCAGAGTCATGTAAATAATCAGGAGGAAAAGCAGCAAATCTCAACCTTTTTGAGTCGTTACCCCCATGTTTGGTATATTTCTTTATATTTTTAATGAAAGAAAACTCAAATCAACATGTATTAAGTAAAACCTCAGTGAAACAGTGGGTAGAAAAACAGCCCACGTTTCATTTTGGACGTTTATGTTGCCAGATATGTAGAAGAAAAGTCTTCATATTCGTCTTTTCATTTTGATGTTACATTTTTAGGGGCTCTTTGTAAATCTTACAGACTGCAAAAACTGAAATCAAAGCAAGTGTTGTTGTTGTTGTTTTTTGTACAAAAAAAATTGTAAAATATGAGCCACATTCAAGTGACCAGTTCAGGACAGTATCTTATTTTGAGATATCTAAAAAGCAAAAATCATGTCTGAATTGCTTGAAAAAATCTGCCAATGGAGTTAGAAAAATGTGTTCATCAAGTTTCTAGAAATACAAATAATGTTTCAACCTCTTGAGACCTGGTGACATTGCATTTCTGCTTCACAGACCCATGAAACTTTAGTTTTTGGTCACATTTAGAGACACTTCTCATGCCATCTTTTAGTTTAGATTAGTTTTTATAACCTATTAGACCTTACTGATCGGAAAAGGTAAGGAGAAATAAAAACCGCTCAGGTCCTAAAAGGTTAATACAAGACCATTTTCTTACCCCATTAGCAGATTATTTTGACCTGTTTCAAGCAATTCAGACCTCATTTTTGTCTTTGAATACCTTGAAGTGAGAAATTTTTCTGGACTGGTCAGATGAATGTGGCTCAAATAAAGAATAAAAAGACTAATGTTACTAAAAATAAGACATAAGCACTTGCTGAGATTTCAGTTTTTGTTGTGTAAATTATGAATAAGATCATAAACAATCGCTCATTGAACCCATTTAGGCACAACACTGCAGTTCAGATCATACGAAATATAGAATTAGGTTTATATATTATCATTTCATCATGTTAGTATAGTATAGTATATTATTAGTATAGTCTAGTGTAGTTTATCAGATTTATTAGATTATGTTAGATATTTTCCTTGATATTTTACTGAAAGATGAGTTTAAATTGTTCTTTTTGTTCTTAGTATCATTATATTTTTTTACAGATTTTGCTATTCTGTCTGACTGTGTACTTCTTATTTATTTAGGAGTTTCTAACTTTCTCTAATTCAATGTTTGTATTGTATTGTAAGTCACTTACAATAAAGTGGGGCAATAATATAGCATGACAATTAAGTTTCTTGAATCCTTGAGTACAAACTTGGCTGATACAATGAATTTTGGACAAAATAATGAAGCAGAAAACTAAAAGAACTGCACCAAAAGAAATGGAGACCCCTAGAAATCATCTTGCGACCCCCATTGAGGTCTGGCTGCTGTAAAGGACTATATCTTTAATGCTACACATGCACAGCCAATTTAGGCACAAATATGACTTAATACACATCTAATCTTGTAGAATCGATGTTAAAAATGTATATAACTTCCATGACTCATTCTGTTTGTCACCCTGGAAGCGAAACCTACATTTCCACCTCTTATTTCTTCCTTCAGGTTTTTCCATTCAACCCCATGGCTGCGAGGGAGGAAATGGTCCATGAAGAGTCCTGGATACACACTGAGTGGCTTGTCCACCAAGGAAATCATCAAGCACTGGAGCACAGATAACCAAACCAGTCAGTATCTTTTCTTATTACCTGGGAACATGATGTTTTTTTGTTTTTTTCTTTTTTGATATCACACCTTTACTGAGGAAAAACATGCTGTTGTAAGAGATTCAGCTCTTATCGCAGACTCAGGTGGACTTTGTGTGATCATATTTGTCTTTTGAAGATATGCTGGGTAATCTGGAGTCAGATTGTGTGTAATGGAAAAAAAGGGAAAAAATGACTGTAGGAGAGACGCACAAAACTGAAGGCTTCAACTGGGAAATGTATAGTATTAAAAAAGGTGTGTGGAGTAAACACTTAGCAGAAAACTGGGGTTTCATTGTGCTTAAGGACTAATACATGGACAAGGAAGTGTCACAGTAGTTGTAAATTAAATAACAATACATCAGTTTTGTTCAAGGGTGTGTATTGATAACTGGTTCCTGTTTGGACCAGTCAGAAATAATTCAATCTAATGACATCATTAAACTTTTATGCTTAGTGTTTATTTACGTTATACCAGAGCAGCCAGACCTTATGTAAACATCATGTTATGTGCCATTTTTGCCACCCTAAACTTATTTTTATGGCTACCTCTTGCTGTTTTTGCCACTTTTCATCACTTAAATTGTCAACCTTGCAGATGTAGTTTCCAACAACTTGTCTCTTTGGTTGAGCCAGGTTGAGTAACACAGGTGTAGAGCACAAAAACATCTACTGAAAAAAAATTAATCTCGTAATCTGACACAGAGCATTGCAGCAGGTAATATTACAATTTCATCTAATTTGCAATTAACTGCCCAGCCTGATTTTGCATGTGTGCAATATTAAGTTATTTATTGTATAGTATTGAGCCTTGCTTGTTCCACTTTCAATGTTTAAGTTGTTTTGGTCCATATGAAATGGTTCATTGTTGTGTCTGGAAGAGGATTTTTTCAATAATTGTCAGTGTTGGCCCATAACTAGGGATGGGTATTGATAAGATTTTGTCAATATCAATTCTCTTATCAACTCTTAAGATAGGCTTCTACAGGTTTTCTTTGTCAGCAACATCTTATAATGTGTATAAGTCAATAAATAATTGGATCTGGATATCTCAAGACATGAATAAATAAAAATAAGTTTAAAAAAATCTCATGCCACATGACAATGTATTATTTCTTTTTATGTTATTGACTGAAGAAAGATCAGAAATGTGAGGGAAACACTTCTCAGTTTTCTGAGAGAGACATATATGATGGGCAGAATCTAAAGGTGGGGACATGATGTTGCACACTGTACAGTAGGTGGCGGTATGAATCCTGAATGTTGTCAACGATCTGCCTTTAAATGACAGAAGAAGAGTCTGAAAACAACTTTTATTTAATCCTCAGTTAGTATTTGGACATTTAGAGTCTCAGTGTTTTTCCAAAAGAGTAATTATGACATGTTTCTGTGATGAAAGCTGAAATTCTGTTTACCGCTAGCATGTGAATGGGATTTCCCATATCTTGATAGCGTGGAGCTAGCACTATGTTTACTGTATTGTTTTTGGTGCAGTAGTAGATGTCTAACATTTTAAATGTATTGAATATGAATCTTTTGTGAGACAATAATGTACGCCTCTTTGTGTGTTCAGTATCTTAAGTAAAACTCAAAGCAGAAAATCAAATCGTTAAACAAGAACGCCAACGATATAGATGGATTGAACCATTTCTTATCGATTCCTAACAGGAACTGGTTCTCGTTACCAATCCCTAGTTTAAGATTTTGGCCCATTGTGGTGAATTTGAGTTTGACACCCCTGCTATACATCATCATTAACTCACTGTACCTGTTTACTGGTTGCTACCTGATCCAGTAACTGCTTTGGAATACTGATGTTTGCAAATTTTCCTCTGAACCAGAGCCAGCCTAAATATGCTTATTTGGCGGAGGATCAGACTAGGCGCCTCGTCTCCTCGCCTTTATAGTTTCCTAACAAAGTACAAGCGGTGATGAATGCCAACTCCAGGCTCTTGTT